>BMAV01017780.1:306198-344625 GCA_019973955.1 Trichonephila inaurata madagascariensis | reverse complement strand
AGAGAGAAAGAAATCCTACACTAAAATTAAACAAAATGTAGAAAAAGGACAATTTTTTATAGAACTAAGTAAATAGTTTAATTATCATTAGCAATATTGCAGTGAATTTAAGAATAAAAATCTATTTTTGTAAGTGAATCAAAATAGCAATGAATAAATAGTTCTATTAATCACATTACTTAAATATACTTTGAGTCTAAAAAGAAAATTAAAACAATTAAAAATTTAAAATTACAAAATTAAATATACAGGCATTAAGAAAAGTTACATTAAATAATTTAAGTACAAGAAAACAAAATTTCATTCAGAAGACTTACCTTGCAGCAGCACTGGATATATTTGTACAAAACTGCCTTACAATGACAAAAGAGCTAGTATAAGCTAGAGATTATGTGATAACAATCTTCTGATTAAATCCCTTTTTAAACATTTTGACATTCCTCTCTTTCCAATCAACTACTAATCTTACTATCCCTTTGCTTAAATTAATTCATGGATAGAGTTGAATATTGTTAAATTACAACCAAAATTCACAAAGCCGAATCGGATCTTCTGATAAGTGGGAATTTTAAAGTGGATTTTTCAAAAGACTAATCAAAGCCTTTAGTTGATTTTTTAATATCAAAATTCAATTTAATTATGTCAAATGATCCAAATGAAAGCCCGAGGAGGTATGGAACAATGCTTGACGGAGTTTTTTTATTGATATTTAAATAAAATTTTGTATCTAAAGTATTTATAACCTATTTTAGCTACATTAACCTATTGTTCCCTTCCTAGAATACAATTAGTTCACAAATATGATTATATATTTTGCACAAAAATATTACTTTATGAATACAGACAATAAATAATTTTATAGGACAATACTAATATCCCCTAGTTTTTTATTCACCAAACTACTCCCTGAAATAACATTACAAAGTTTGCAGTTATCTCTTCTATCGAGTGGTTATAAGCACACACATTTTTTTCTTACAATACAGTTTAAATTCTTAAGTGCTGAGCATTATTCATGACTTGTTCAGAATCACATAAAGGTGAGACAGTCAAATTAAAACAAAACAAATGAGCACAAAGGCAGTCATATCCAGTCAATAATCTAAATGCTACAGTGGTAGCACGAAGAGAGTCCGAGACACAGTTATGTTTTAAAAGCACCCTCCAAGGTTTATTCTTAGTAACACAGGCAGCTGTATTATAACATTTTTTATAGATTTTATTAATCTTGAGCTTAGCAGAGTGAAGAGGTAGGTCTTTGGAAGACCTTTGAAGAATATCTGTGCCCCTTTTTGCCAAGAGGTCTGCCATCTCATTTCCCCAAAAGATCACAATGGGTTGGCACTCACCGAAAAGTAACCTTTGTTTAAATTCTGTTTAGTAGCTTCCTGCAACTCTGAACTCAGGAACTTGGTCTTCTTGTTTTCTTGCAAGGGCCTGAAAAGCAGAACTTGAGTGCGATAAAATTACAGCCTGATCAGGAGGGGAGAAATCTTAAACTAAGATATTACACCCTCACTAAACATATTTGAGAGAAAAATTCTCAGAGCTATTTTTGGTCCAGTGCAGGAAGGAGGACACTGGAGAACCAGATATAACTTTGAGCTGTACAGGCTTTATTGGCAACCACAAATAACACGTTATTTGTAGTAATAGATTAAGATCGCTTGACCATATTTGAAGAAGCTCAGAATATAATTCCATTAAGATTTTGACTTAAAAAAACCTGAGGGAACCCAAGCTAAAGGAAGACCACCAACTAGATAGTTGGATGACTTTGAGAAAGACTTAAATACTTTGAAAATTAAAAATTGGAGAGAAGTTGCTACAATTAGAGGATGTGTGGTTGAGGCAGCTAAGGTCTAGAAGGGGCTGTTGAGCTTTTGAAGAGTAATTGGAAATATTTCAGGAAGATGGAATATTCATACAACTTAATTTTTACTTTTATATTGAATAAATAAATTTTTAATAAATAATGAAGTATCTGGCCATTATAAAATTGCTTTTTTTTTTATCACTCATAGATGCTTTTCAAGTTGATTGAGTTTCAGAAGAATTATTTATGGTAAAATTACTTGTAGAATTGGCTTTAAAATATTTTTAAAATACTTATTTTATGTATTTACATTCATTTCAAACTCTTTAGTTTGACAACTTTCTTATTTTTTGCCATAACTTTTTTTTTCTTAAGAATAAAAATGTTCCATACTTATGTAAATTATTTTATTTTTAGCGAAACAGATAAAGTCTTAGGTCAAACATTTGGTATGCTTGTTTTACAAGACTTTGATGGTTTGACACCAAATATTATTGCTAGAACCACAGAATCTGTTGAAGGAGGGGGTATTATTTTATTCTTGCTTCCGGATATTAAGAATTTGGCTGAATTGTTTTCACTGGAAATGGTAAATAAATTTTTATTTTAATACATTAGAGTATAATTCTTAGTTTTTAAAAATTTAATTCTGTGTTATATTTAAGGATTGAATAAATGAAAAAATCAATAAAAAAATAGTGTGAGTGTATATAAGTAGATCTTGTCTAAAATGGCATACTTCATGAATGAAACTACCCAGAAAGCATGATAACAATTGGGATAATCACAATAGATGCAATTAGGTACCTTCCCAAACTAATTTATTGTAGTTTTTGATAATTTGAATGTCTTGCCTTTGTTTTCCTCTTTATGTTTTAACAATTTTTTATGACATAATAGTTATTGAGCTTAATGGAATTTTTATTGATTTGTTTGGACATCTAATTGTGTTTTCATGAAGGCTGTATTTATATGGTAGTACCAGGTGTATGCAAATGAAATGAGACGATTGTTTTTTAAAAAAACATCATAAATTTGTGAAAACTGTTAATATTTCTTTATTCTAAATAATAATCATCGCTAGCTACACATTTTCCCCATCTTTCGGGCAATTTGTGAATACCACGCAAAAAAAATTATCAGTCTTTTGAGGCCAGCCAGTCATCAAGCCAAGATTTGACGTTTTCGTAAGAAGTGAAGCGCTGGTCAGCCAATGCGTGTCCCAATGATGGAAATAGGTGGTAATTGGAAGGAACCAAGTCTGGCGAATAAGCTGCATGCGCTAAGGGCTCCCAGCCGAGCACCTTAACGATGTCCTTGGTTGGCTTAGCACGGTGACTAGGTGCGTTGCCATCAAGGAAAATCACTTTGTGCTGCCGTTTCTTGTATTGCTCGCGTTTTTCGAGTATAGCATCGTTCAAATTAAGTAATTGTTGCTTGTAGCGATCAGTATTAACGGTTTCGCTAGTTTTGAGAAGCTCATAATAGATTGGTCCCTCCTGATCCCAAAAAATACATAGCATTGTCTTGCGGCCAAAGCGATTCGACCTTGCGGTCGATTTGGATGGCTGTCCGGGATCAGCATATGATCGATTACGCTTGGGATTCTCAAAAAGAAACCATTTTTCATCGCCAGTCACAATTCGATGGAGATATGGCTTGCGTTTGTTGCGGGCAAGCAACATTTTGCACACGATTTTTCGGTTTTCGTGTTGACGGTCCGTTAGCTCGTGTGGTACCCATCTACCGACCTTTATTATCTTGCCCATTGCTTTGAGACGACGGGAAACAGTGCTTTGGTCAACATTCAATTGTTCTGCAAGATGTTCTTGCGTGTTTGGCCATCATCTTCATCGAGTAATGCTTGCAATTCAGCATCTTCAAATTTTTTTGCTGGTCTGCCACGCTCCTCGTTTCTCACATCGAAATCACCATTTTGAAACTTTTCAAACCACCTGTAGCACGGCTCACAGCATTGCCACCGTATGCTTTTACAAGCATTTGATGCGATTCGGCAGCATTTTTCTTCAGATGGTAACAAAAAATTAATGATGTTCGCAAATCGTGGTCGGAAGGCATAAAATTCGACATTTTCAACACAGTAAAAAAATACAATGCACGCTGAAACTCGTCCAAATGTAAACTAAACATGAGTATCAAAGGTCAAACTATAAAAAAAATCACGTGTCACGGTTTCGTATTGTTTGCATGTATGCGTGGCGACATCTGTTAGCAATCGTCTCATTTGATATGCATACACCTGGTACATGTACCAAGAACAGCAAGGTGGTAACTAAAAGACAATTTGACTAATTTTTTGAATAATATTTCATAAAATCTTCTGTAAGTTTATGTACATTAGATTTTATGTAATCAATAAATCCCTATGATGTTTTTAAGTAAAACTCTCTCTCTCGACTACTTGGCTTCTGCAGCCTCAGATTTTTTTTTTTTTTTAGTGTGGGCCAGAAAGGAAAATCGATGGACCATAATAATTTATTTTACAAAGTAAAAAAGTCTAATTAAATAGTATTTTTTTAAAGTTGTTTAATGCTAATATAATGAATAAAATTCAAGTTGTGTTTCTTTTTTATTTTTAAAAGTTAAATATAAAAGCAAACAAGTAAATTTTAATTTTATCCTTACTTATTAGAGAAATTCCATTTTTTATGCATGGGAAATTTTTTACATAAACTCCTTTCAATTATATTTTAAATATGCAGTTGTAATCAGATTTCAGTGAAAATTTTTGCATAAATAAAAAAAAATTATCTCAAGTTAATTTTTTTTTAAACATTGGGTATGAAAATTTTTTGTAATATTCTTTTAGATCTGTCATAGGTTTTATTGCTTGTCCTGTAATCATTGTTGATTACAATAAAATTGTTATTAGATTAAAACTATTTTAATTTTTTAAGTTCGAAATTTCTTTCTAATTTTTCAGCATTTGATTACAGATATATTTGGCTAAATTTATTTTCAAAAATTCTGTTTATTAAGGCCGTTTTAAAGTGTTCTATATAAAAAGTTAAATTAACTGTTTTGTTGGGGGGATTGAATGTTGAATGGGTAGTTGTGGGGTTTTTTTTATATTTATGTATAAATTTTCTCCTCATTTGTATTTTAAATAATGCTGCAGTTAGGATGAAATTGTTTAGAGTTAAAATGTAAACTCTCTCATATTACATGACATTTTTTTTTATATTAAAGTAGACTGTAATCAATATTACAATGAAAAGTTTTACTGAATTATGCATATTATATTGTATCATTTTTTTTCTGTTGTAAAAAATATTTTAGAATTATTTAAGAATATTATTGTATCAAAACGTTAAACATGAGTAATGTTAGGCTGTATAAGTTAACGCTTAAAATAATTTGAATTTCCTTGTGACATATTTGAATGTAACATTCTTATTCAGTGGATAAATTGTGTTGTAAACATTGATCTCATTTTGCTTAAATCTAGCTGGTTAGCAGCTGCTTAAAACAGCAGTAAGCCAATGTTGCGTATTTGTTGAAGATGCCTAATAATGAAATAACACCAAACAGATTATTATTTTTTTTGTATTTATTTATTTATTTATTATTATTTTTTTAATTTCCTCTTTTAAGTCTTGCAAGTCCAGTTATATTTCCTAGATGAAGAAAAAAGATGTATTAGTTACCAGTTATAAATTTAGGTATGTTTTACAGTGGAAAAAGAATCTCATAATTACTGTTGTAACCGATTTTATAAGCTTCATTACTTCTGTCTGCAGTTCATATATGGAAATGTCTAATTTTCATTTATATTTTCTAGGAAATTGATGTGGAAAACTGTGCATTTTTATATAACTGTTTTGCGTTTTTATTAGGGAATCTTTTGTTAAGCATGATTTGTATAAAACAATCTTTCATTATATTAAGAAAGGAAATGATCAATTTTCTTATTTTATGGTTTGGATTTTGTTGAGCAATGATCATGTCTTCCCTCTCCCTCTCTGTCAAAGCTGTCTTCATCTAATGTCAAAGAACTTGGAACAAAGGTCAAAACAATTTTTCAGACAGAAAAATGTCTCAAATTTTATATAATTTTGTAATGTTGTGGCACACATACATCTGTTTCTTGTATTGTGCCTTTAAAATTTAGAAGCATTCCATTAAATATATAATTTTTTTCTATTCAACATATAATGTGAACAACCCATTTAGCTTTACAACATAGAAGATTAAAAGAAACATTTTATTTTTTTAAAAAATAGAATTATTTCAATAGAATACAAAACATTCTTAGCCTTCAAAAAATCGATTTTTCAATTTTTATCTTAAAAAAAAGTAAATTTAATGCTGATTCCAAAAATATATAACATGTATAGGTTTAAAGCTTAATACTCGAGTAATTGCAGTTTTAAAATGTAAACAACAGCTATTGCGGTTACAACAAATGTCTTGTACTTAGAGAAAAGTACATCTGCAAACATTCCCTCCCAGAAGCAGTTCTTTTTAAGATTAAAAACATAATTACAAACATATAAATAATTTTTAAAACATGTATTTAGGGACTTAACTGCAAAAGAATTTTTACTAAAATGTTTGCGTGATTGTACCCAGAACCCAAATGAAAACTTCAATAATTGTGTGTGGAATCAAGTTCCAAAAAACACATTTTGGAGCAAAAAAAATTTTCAAATTGGTGTATTGGACGCAATGATATGCTTTAATGAAAGTGCACATGCAAGAACAGAAGTATTAAGAGAACTAAAAATGATTCCAGGGATTAACACTTGTGAAGGCCTTCAAAAATTTACAAAGAATTTGTGAAGCTGAGATGACAGTTCAAAAAGCCAGCAAAGAGGCCAAGTTAATTGAAAGACATAATAAAAGGAAAAAGCTTTGAAAGTGGTCATGCAAGATGAATACAAATCCGGAATGTTTTAAATATCAAACTTTAGGAAGCTTTACCATTTTATTTAAGTTTTTTGCATATTACTCAAAATGTGTTTTTCTAGTTTTTTGGTACATCCATAGAAAAATCTATTATATTTTAATGAAACTTGGTATGAGCATTTGTATATAAATAATGCATTTAATGCTATAATTTAATTCATGAAATGCTATTTTTATTTAAACTGCGCAATTTCTAAAAAAATTATCTTTTTTTATCAAATTTTCAAAAAGTCAAAATTCAAATTTTTTTAAAAAGATTTCTAAGCAATGAAATATAAAAAACAAACTGAAGCATTTAAATAAAAGTACAATTTCATAACCGAAACAGCATGTTTTGTGGTTTTATATGTTATAAAAAGAAAAATATAGGTATCTAATTAACACCTTGTGTACAAAAGCTCCTTTTGGTGTGTACTTTTTCAAATTCTTATATTTCTAAAAATATTGTACACATTAAAAAATTTATGAATAGTATATTAAGAATAGTATATAGATTGTGTGACACATTTTTTTTATGTATGGGGTCTTTTTGTATTTGAAAATAATGTTCCTTCAAAAATTGAAATTTCACATGCTTTGCGTTATGCAGAACATTCCGACTTAAGATGTATCAAATAAACAAGAAAATGTTAATCATTTTTGAATTGAGAAAAATACATTGGTGTATTTTTCTAAAAATGCTGCCAAAAATAAATCATGGAGAGTGCTAATAAAACCTCACTGTGTCTTGGACTCTCCTCGTGCTGCTGCTGTGGCTGAGTTTAGATTATTCACTAGACATGTCTGCCTTTGTGCTCATTTATATCGTTTTAATCTGACTGACCCCCCTTTTTGTGCCTTGTGTGCTTCTGGATAAGTAATGGACATCCTCTCGTGAGGTTGGTGGAAGGGGAAGAGAGGTAGAAGGTCCCTGCCCACTCCTAGGGTGTTCTCCTTCAAAATTGGGGTGGAACCGAGCAAATTCGTTCTGTCACCTGCATGTTGCGCACAGCATAGGACAATGACAAGCATAAAAATCTAGTCCTTCGCCACGATGAATTTCGTGGACCTTGATCTGATGTTACTGTTGATCGGGTGGCATAAGCAACAACATATGCAAATATTTCTAGTTAAAAAAAGTTCTTAACTTTTATATATGCATTTAATCTGTTTTATGAAAAAGAATATCTATTTCAAAACATAATGTATTTTGTATGTTATGGTTATAAAATTATATAAAACTTCCCCCCAAGATCGGATTCTATAGTCTTGTTTCATTTAAATATTTTTATCACATATTTGATACAGATTCCTATCCTTTTTTTAATGTTGTACTTGGAGATTTTGTAACAAAATAATTCTGTAAACTCTTTGTTAATCATTTTAGAGTAAAAATGCATTCAGCTATTTTCATTTAAATTGAAATTTTTTTTGCAGCTGGCACATTCTCGATATGTAACAGAATCTCATTGTAAAATCAGTCCAAGATTTAATAAGCGGTTTGTCTTATCACTGTCTTCTTGTCAAAATTGTCTTGTACTAGATGATACCCTGGAGATAAAGCTTTTACCACTGATCGAGATTGGTGTTCCAGATAATTTGGAGAGAAGGGTAATTTTCTCTTTCTGAAATATTTTGATTCATTTTAAAATATTCTTTAAAAATAACCTTTATATATTTATGACTTAAGTATTTTTATTTACTTATATACAGAGAAGATAGCAGTTATAAGACATTGAATATTAATGCTCAAGTGGAAGATTACTACTTGTAATTTATTACATTTAATATTACTAGTAAAATGACCAGCACTTAAAATTATAACTTTAACGTAAAGGTAAGATCATTCAATTAGAAGTGGTTAGAAAACATACACTGAATAAATCGTCATACATTACAGTTATCAATATTGCTTGTGCAACCTCAAGAAATCTTTTCTGTTTAGATATAACAGCAGTTCTTCATTTGCATATTTAGTTCAATGTAATGCTGATGGGGTCAGCTTATAATATATATTACATTGTTTTAAGGATTTTTTTTAATATTTTTAATTAATGAACTAAGTATTTTAATCTATTAATATTTAAATAGAATTATCCTCAAAAGTGTGGTTAAAAATGAAGTTGCTACTATGAAACAGAGCAAAAATTTGTAAATTTTTGTAGGTTAAAAAATATTTTACGCATTAAAACTAGCAAATAATTTTGATTAAAACTAGTAGCATAATCTACACCTCTGCATCTGGGGGGGGGGGGCCCCCACAAAGGTTATGGTTTTGCAATCCTTTATAAAATCCAGCTTGTGGCCCCAAACCTGTCTTTGCTGAGGGCTAATATTCTCCGTTATGCCACTAATTAAAACATCTTTCATTACATAGTCTTCATCATGCATGGAAGCAAAAGCTTATCTTTCTATTTTCTGCATATATCTCAAATTTTATTATTTAAAAAATATACATATATGAAATGAGTGGAACAGTTGTAAGATGGAAATATTAGGCTTAAAAATTTTATCTAATACATAGAAATACATGTATAATGTTCACCCAGTTATGTAGGATCCTTAAATATAAGATGCTTAAGAATCTTTTATAATTCTAAAGAGGATATAAAAGACAAGCTTTTGAATTCAAAGAAGTATTTCATCTTTTTCGTAGAGAAAGCGAGAAAATTTATATCTCTTCTAAGTTCAGTTATGTGTAATGAAACTAATATTTAGATATTTGTCAGGGAGTTCATTTTTG
This sequence comes from Trichonephila inaurata madagascariensis, assembly GCA_019973955.1. Classification (NCBI taxonomy): domain Eukaryota; kingdom Metazoa; phylum Arthropoda; class Arachnida; order Araneae; family Nephilidae; genus Trichonephila; species Trichonephila inaurata. Next base: position 335,158 of record BMAV01017780.1, on the reverse strand, counting down.
GTAAATTGTAATATTTCCTTCTCTCATTGATTTCATATTTTAAAAGAAAAACTGTACTTTATTTAAAAACTTATTTTACTTGTACATCAACAAAATGAAATTCTTGTTCTTTGTATGGTTTAATATTGGTACTGAATTGTGAATATTTATTTGCTAATCCATTGAAAAAGATGCATTTATATCCAGCAATATGCTTTTGAAATATTTCATCCATATTCTGCAAGTGGAAATCTAGAATATTAAATCCATAATGAGCAAGGTTTACCTCATATTTTAAACTATAATAGTAATATTTAATTTTACATTTAACAGTGCATGGCAGGGAAAATTATTTCAAACTAGTAATTGGATATAATCATTGATATTTGTCATAAAGGATGCTCTGCCTCAAATACCATGAAATCATAATTTGAGGATTTAATGGAATATTTTTAAAAAATGTCCCTCTTCAAACTAATTGTGTGCTAATTAAACTCATTACATCACACAAGACATGAACTATGTCACAAAACTACGGAATTCAATAATTAATAATATGAAATGATATATTTTTCATATATTTACTATTATCATATTTATTCTATTCAAAGCCACACTTTTTACCAATGTTAATGCTACTGAAAGTTGCTTGTGGCTTAGAATTGAAGGTGTGAGGCTAGGGAAATTGATCTGACTGATACTGATGGTTAGAGCAATTACAGGTTCATGTATATATTTAAAAGTTTTTAATACTAGTAAAACAAATGAATTATTCATTTATTAGCTCTATTTTTAAATTTTTTGAATTTCAAAAAATAATGGATATTAATAAACCTTCTACACTATTTTTTTTTAAAAAAATTTCACAAAAACATATTAAGAATTTCGGCTTAGAGTCAAATAAATATGGTATCAATATTCACTTAAAGTTTTGTAATTGCATATATGGTTAATTATTTGACACAATTTTGTTTTTAGAATGATAACTGTGCAAATATCATGGACAGTATCTCAAATTTATCTTTATCTGAGGATTTGAAGAAGATTTTTCAGATGTGTCGTACTTCTGATCAACTTTCTGCTCTTCAGAAGATATCTGAGGTGATTGCAAACACAAAGACAGCCTCTATTGTGTCCATAACTTCTGCAAGAGGGAGAGGAAAGTCAGCAGTGTTAGGCTTGGCTGTTGCCAGCGCCTTAACTTCAAGATGCTTCAGAATATGTGTTACATCTCCCAATTTAGAGAACATTCAAACTGTGTTCAAGTTTCTTGTTGAAGGTTTAACTGTTTTGAATTTTGAGGTAAGGGCTTTTGCTGTTACTAATTGATAATTTGCTCATCTAAAGAAATGTTTGAAAATTTAGAAAAAGAGAAAGAAAGTTTATATTTAACTTTTGCATATTCATTGATAAGTAATGTATGTTTACATTTGACAATCTTCATGAACTCAAATAAAATGTGCTTGTTTAATGAAAGAAAATTTATTTAATACTCTTAAAAAAATTGAGTATTTTACTAATCCCTTAACTGCTGACGGCATATATATATATGTCTCGCTCAATCAGTGTATTATCTGCCCCTAGCATATATATGTATGCTTTCTTTCTGAAATATACACCTTTTCTTTGTGCTGCTATCTGTAAAACTAATCTGAAATCTTTAAAATGCGACACAATGACCTTGACAGTGTTTGGGAAGGATTTACTTATTGATGTTTTTTATTTCCTCCACAATACAATACATATGCATGCCTATGGGAAAAACAGTGGCTTTAGGGAAGTGAATCAGCAGTTAAGGGGTTAAAGCAGCCACTGATTAATTTTACAGACAACATGTCTGTTGGAATCATAATATTCAGATACCCTCACCTTTTACTTTTTGTTATCTTTTCTACAAAGTTGTACAAAATTAACAAGCATTAATTGAATATGCTGTCATACAACAATTGGATTACTTATGTTCAATTGCATGAAACAACAAATTCATATGTCTTTTCTGCATTATTAGTGATACATCCCGATAATGAATTCTGAGGCATCCCCACGGAAGGTTTGACAGTTTAATTTTATGCTATTACCAATTTTATCATTATTTTGCATTTTTCTTATTATTGAGATTGTCTCATTTATTGCTCTGATCAAGATGGGGAACTTTTTTCCCATTTAATTCTTTGAGTTAACTATAATCAAATGTTACTTTGTGTTTTTATAGTTTCAATAAATAAATTAATCATAATAAAATTTAGTTACTGTACATTAACTTTAAAAATTAATTTCTTTTCCTCCAAGTGTTACTTCTGTGATATTCAGTTAAGAAAAGAAATCCCATTCTGTTAATAAGGGCTGCAGTAGCCCAGTGGTCAAGGTATCGGATCATGGCAGGCATGTCATGAGCTCAAGCCCAGTACCACTAAAGACCCGCCGTGTAGGGCAACGATGCACGTTAAATCTGTCGAGAGCTGAAATGTCTTCCCGTTGGTGTGGTGTGGTAGTTAGGAGAGGGGGTGCCAGCTCAGGTGTCTTCCACGTCACTTGATCATGGTTCAAAATGACGTGGTCCGTCGCCTAAAGCCCTCGTATAGCTGAATAGTGCAGCGTTAATATTCACTCACTCACCCATTCTGTAAACCAAGAAGAAGATAACATCTATTATTTTTAAAAATCATAAATAAATTTTCAGTTTGTAAAATTCTTATTAACTTGCCAATTTGTACCTTTAATACCTCCTTCATGCTTTAGTATCTAAATTATGCCTATTTTAAAATGAAATAAAAATGATAAAAGTATGAAATGTTAAATATTTTGTAGGACTTATAAATTCTATTTTTTTTAAAAAAATAAATATTTCACAGATAAATTCAGATATTTTTATATGCTTTTAATTATATTATCAGCTTTTCCCTCTAAAAAAAAGTGCTGATTTGCATGTCAAAAATTGTTGACTTGAAAAAGTGCTCAAAATTATAAAAAGTACTTCTTCATTATCCATCATAGTATTACATTGTTTTCATTGTGAACTTTATATATTTTTTCAACAAAATAGAAAATCTTATCCTGCTAGAGACTGTTGTGTTGAATATATTGAGGGTTGCTGCATGTTCTCTCAGACTGGTGTCCAATGTGTTATGCGCTGTTGAAATTAGGAAAGGCCTGTGTGTGCATCCTTGTGGAAATTCATCATTAGTTTATTTGTATTACTCATGCAAGTTCTCAAAATGTTCACTGTGGAGAATTGAAGTATAATTAATGGATACTAATGTGTGCCCAACAGTTTCTGAGTATTAATCATAAAAAGATTTCTTTCTGTTTTTTAAAAGATTCTGTTCTTTAATAAAATAATTCTAAAATTCATTAGAGAGAGAATTATATGGTTGTCTTAACTATCATTTTATAAGTATATATATGTGGGGATTTCTCTTTTAAGTATTCTAATCAATTTTCATTTAAAAAGCTATCAAATCTTCCTCTGTGTATAGATACACACAGCTGTAAAAATTTTACCAAACATTGTTTATTGGTAAGTAATTTGTTCAATTACTTGTGGTCATAAAGAGTACAGTTTTTCTTGATTTACAATTTTTGAATCTAAACAAGACTATACACTATTTTATTGTATATTATAAATACATATAAATAGTGATAAAATTTTTCAAGAAAAATAAGACAATAATGTAAATAATCCAGAGCTATACATAATGGAATCTATGAACCTTATAGAACAGGGGTTAGCAACCTATAGCACGCATGCCAGATGTGGTATACCACCATCTACAAAATTATAAGATAAAACTAAATTGTTTTGTCTCTCCTCTCAACACCTCGCATATTTTTATATTAAGGTTATTTTTTACTTTCATTTCTCTGTCATAAAATGATTCTGCTGAATCAGCTTGCTTGTAGTTGGTGGGCTTAATATAAAATAAAACATCCTCTGTTCAAATATGACTTATTAGTGTTAAATATTCAACGCAAATAAAAATTATTGAGTAATATTTGTAAAATAAAGTATCACTCAGTGAATAAAAAGAAAGTAGTTTTTTATCCACTCGGAAAAAGCAAAAACAAATGTCTTAAGTATAAATCAAAATTCTGCCAACAAACATTTTGCATCAAAAATATAATAAACAAAAATAGTTATTCTCTCAACATATTTAATTTAAATTGAAAATAAATTTGGTGAAAAAAACCTGCTCATGGGATATATAGGAAGTGAATCTAATTGGTGTGAATCAAGCTAATAGAAAAAGATATTAGAACACAATTTTATTTTTTCATGTTCTTCTCATGTTCTCTATTAGTCTCCTGATATTGTGACATTAAGTAGAGCTCTGCCGGGACTAGATTCACACTAAAATTTAAATTTTTTATTTAACTTTATTGCTTGAACACTTATATTTTATGTTTATTTCTTGTTTCATATAAATATTTTTAAAAAGGCTTAATATATGTACAATTTTAATTTTTTATTTATATTCAAGAATACTCATATTTTAAGTTTACTCCTTATTTTAATAAAGATTCTTAAAAGATACATATTTATAAGCACAGTTTTAATTTTTTACTTATGTTGAAGGAATGGTTATATTTTATGTTGATTTTTATGTCAATTAATATCTTTAAATGAAGCATGATTAACATATAATAAAATTCTAAATCTGTATTTTTGACCTCTATTTTGTAACTCTGCATGTATTGTTGTGGGAATCAAATTGTTTCAAATATTTCTTATTGCATGGCACGCTGAATCATGTTGATAGGTTGTTTTGGCACATCAGGGCTAAAAGGTTGCCGACCCCTGTTATAGAACCTTAATCTCCAATAACGTAACAGAAAGTGTTCTAAAAGTGTTATTTTCTTCTAGGGGGTTACAAATGTTTCATGATTAATATTAAATTTTCTTCTTTTACTGATAGGTTTAAAAAAAAGCCCTTTTTATAATAAATTTAAAACTATTTTATTTTAGTAGATGACTCATTGCTAACATTTTATTACCTAATTTTAATTCTTTGAACATTGAATTTAAAAACTTTTAAATTTTTGTCAGGAAGGTGTTGATTTTAATGTTCAGAAGAATAGAACAGGTTCAGTGGACTTGATCACTGGAGTTGAAGTCTTCAAAAAGTGCTATGGGTGTGTGTTCTATACCGCTGCTGCCAATTTCCAGAAAGCTGAAAATGCTGGCTTGGTAGTGATTGATGAAGCAGCTGCCATTCCTTTGCCACTGGTTAAAAAGTGGCTTGACTGCCGTACTGTTCTCATGGCTTCTACTATTAATGGGTATGAATTGTTTCTTTATATATCTGAACCAGTAGTTCACAAACTATAATTTTAGGGTAGGAGTAGACTATCTGTATTGACCAATTTATTATCACTTTCATATTGAAGTGTATCAACACAACATTATGCTAGTTTCTTATTGCTGTCTTCTAAAATTCACCAGTTCTTTTGGAGTTTTCATAGCAATGATATCAATCAATTTGAGAAGATATTTGCTAAAGTAACATTAGATAATATTGTTGTGAAAGATACTTAAATTGATCTACAGAAATAATTTTAATTACGTATTGTTGTTGGATTTAATAGTTTTTATTTATATTAACAATTTGCTTCTAAATTTTCTGACATGTAGATGAATTATGAAATCTCTTTAGTTAGATGTTGCTTAATTTCTTTATTCTTACAGTAAAACAGACAATTAGTTACTAGTAAAACTCTTTGAATAAAGTGAGAAAACCGTGTTTTAACTTTTTTCTTTTTTATCACACATGCACCAGTCTCAAACTTTCTGATTGCCACAACATACAGTTCAGTGCAACTTTTCATGGAGATTGTATGTTGTTGCAGTGTAGCGATCTCAGAATATGAGATATTTCTTGTAGCTAAGCCAAACTAACTTATTCATTTTAAAAAATTTTTTATCAATTACTTTGATGTTTTTGCTACTATAATTAACAATTATGTTATAAATACAGATATCTAGACATTCTGAAATTTGTTTTCTCATTTATTCATAGAAATTATTTATTTCCTTAAATTATTAGGTTGATTGGGTCATAAACGGAAAAAAAAAAAAAAATGATGAAAAAACTGTTGCACTCATAACTCCCAATTAAATTTATTCTTGCATTAATTTTTTTTTACATATCAAGTTCAGGATGAAGTATTTATAATTGTGTTGGATTATGTGGGAGAAGCAAAACAAACTTCCAATTAAATCTCTGAGAAAATTTTGGTACCCAAATTACTGTTCTCACTTAAATCTTGAAAATTTTCACTATTAAACACACATCACACTTCAGCATAATCTTTCTGCTAATTTGTGTTCTCTTACCCATCATAATCTCAGCTTATTTCTCTTAACATATGCAAAACAAGACAGAAAATCCAGTTATGATGCACCCTTCCAGTAGATCAATATTGGTAGTGATTCACCAATACATCACTTGGTTTCTACAGACATTTTGGACTGATGCATGTCCAACACAACACAGTCTGACACAACTGTCTTCAAAGGGTTTCAAATCAGCAGCATATACTTACTAAAAAATTCAACTAGTTTTGAAATTGAACAAAAATATCAAAGATTATTTTTTCATCTAAAGAATTTTTATGTTCTGGTAGAAAGAAATTGCACATATGGCATATTTTTATTTAAATGCCACTGTAATTTTTTTTTCTTTTAGGAAAAATAACATTAACAAAAAATATTATTATATTTTTTTTTAGATTGAAGAAGAAAATTGGTGTAAATTTCTACAATATCAAAAAGTTTTGTTCAATAAATATCTGAATTTATGGATAACTTTAGAAGCTTCTTTAATGTAACACTAAGTTATTAATTACTGAATAGTGGATTAAAAGATGTACACAAAATTTTAAACCATTCTGAAAATTGAATTATTTCATTTAACGAAGTTGATTTGAAATTGCTACATTTTTAAATATCATTTGTAGGATTTAAGATACAATCTGAAAAAACCTGCTAATTAGAACGCCATGTTTTCTTGGATGTATGAACTTAAGCTGTATTTCAGTTGATTACTTTTCGAATAAATATTGCTATTAAGTTAGGTAAAATAGACTTAATATTAGAACACTTTTCTAACTATTCATTTTAAAAATCAGTTTTTCGAGCATTTTCTGAATCTATTTCTTTTTATAGAGAGAAAAAAGTATGGAATATAGAATTTAAAAAAAGGCATCTATTTTACAGGTATGAAGGCACTGGTAGATCTTTATCATTGAAGCTGTTGAAACAGTTACGAAACCAGAGTGTTGAGCAGTCAGTAAATAGTAAGTTTTTTTTTTTTTAAATCGTAATTGCAAGTTTAAAATTTTTTCATCAAAATAATGTTGAACTGATAGACATATTTGAAATTGCAATGAAAAGTGGAAATGAAATTCTTTACTGATGTGTTAGATTCAAGAAAATGTGAGTGTATATTGTGTAAGACCTGAATAATGTTGCATAGTGAAACTTAACAAAATAGAAAATCAGGGCACTCTTAAACAATAGTTTTATATTGGAATTATTGCTAGTTTCTACTTGTGTCATAAACATCTTTTTTGTGGATATTTTCTCTGAAGGTTTTTTCAGGTAAAGTAGCCTGTTGGGGAAGAGTTACAAGTTTCATAGTTGATGGTTTGGAATAATGGTAATTGTAGTACATTCAAATTGGATGCAAACATTTAGAGAGTGAGATGTCATCTCCATTTTTTATGATTTAAAATAACCCAAGACAGTTTCCATTTATTTGTTGTCACTCTAATTAAATAAAATGCAATAATAATAATAATAATCTGGATTTATATCATATTCTGTCAAATATCTGTTTAGGAGCAAATGTTCTATACCAATCTATAATGTCCTAACCCCTGGGCCACAGACCAGTTCCAGTCCAAAGATCAAATAGTACCAGGCCGCACAAGGAGCATTAAATTATTTTCAGTTTATTTACTATATTCCATGTTAAATCACTTTTTATTCATATTTTGGTCTAACTATATTTTATTCTGAAGGCATGTTTAAATACATTTAAATTAAAATTATTATATCAAAGCAAACAATCAAAGTCTCCTTCCCCTCAACAAGCTGCCGTAAAATTATCAAATGTTGGTTGGTCCATAGCAATAATAAATTATAGTTTAAAAAAAACTAAAAAACACCCTTTTATAGTTAATCAAACTAAGTTGTAACACTTTTAGTCGCCAAATTTAAGAATCACTGATGTATATCATAAGAGATACTTTTAATAAATCTTAAAAGCAATGATTTGAAAACTTTGCATTTTTAGGTAATTTAATTTTTTATTTGTTTATTTTGAAATTTATAGTCTATAATAATCAAATATGATAGATTGTGAAGATGTATGACCTCTTTATATGTTTCAGATTTCAAAATTGCTGGTAGACAGTTATTCACAACCTTTGTAAATTGTACACTGTTCTAATCTAAAATATCTAGTTTATATCTTTTAACAGGGCATATTTTACATGAAATCCAGCTGAATGAAGCCATTCGATATGCCAATGGGGATGCAGTTGAAGACTGGCTAAATTGTCTTTTGTGTCTGGATGCTTCTATAGATCCTCCTTATTTTAACTCAGGACCTCCCAAATGCCAAGAATGTGATTTGTATCCTTTTTATTTCTATTTATCAGCCAAATATAGTCCTGTCTGAAGAAAGGAGTTTTATGGCTGATGTTAAAAGGACTAGAGGATTGTAGTTTAGAGTTTCAAAACCACCAACTTAAAAATAAAACTTAACTCAGTGGCGCAACAGCCCATGAGGGACAAGGCCTACTGTGTCCAACTCAGTATATGCGACCTTGGCCCTGAGGTGCATGAGCGTTCCAGTCAGGTGGTCAGTCTGACGCGAAACACCCAGTGTTAAGTTCCCAAACAAGCTTAGGAACTTAACACTGGTTAAAAATCCTTAATTATTTTTAAAAATATTTTTTATGACCTGATTATGAAGTACAGTAAGACCCGCTTAACGCTGTTTCGATTTAATGCTCTTTTATTTTAATTGTGGGATTCTCCAAAATTGCCCGAAGCATTAGGCTTTCCGATATCCGAAGCAGTTTATCTATGTCTCTTCTTTCCTGTGGTGATAAACGAATGTATTTTTATTGTTTCAAACATTTGTTGATGTTATTGTTAGTATAAATTTACGTAATGCAATGATTGCTATAGTGACAAATATTATGATTTTTAGTTTTTATCATGAGTGATAATAAAAAACACAAAAATAGAACAACAAGAAAAATCATTTTCACTTGAAACTAAAATGCAAGTGGTTAGAAGATTAGATACTGGTGAATGTCAATTTCAAATTAGTGCTGCATTGAATTTGGCAACTTCAACAATAAGGACCATTCTTAAGAATAAAGAAAAAATACTGTCATCCGCAACTGCAACTACAACAAGCTCTGCTATTAGAATTACCCGTTCTAGAAATAATGGAGTAGAGGAAATGGAAAAAAAACTTTCTATATGGACTGATGATGAAATTGAACGCAATATGCCATTAAAACAAGACATAAACTTAGCATTTTATTTATTTTTATATGTATATTCATTTATTATATTTCTATATTTTTGTAAGGAATAAATTTTTGTTTTATTTTTATAAATTTAATGGTAAAATACCTGACCAATTTTCTGCCTATCTTCCCCTAACCCTAATATTTACATGATGAGATAACCTTGTTTAACGCTGTTTCGTATTACGCTTTACTTTGATGGAACGTATACCCTGCGTTAAGCGGGGTCTTACTGTAATGGAAAGTGTCTGAAGGTTTAAGAACTCATTTGTGTTCAATTGAAATCTTAACTATCTTATTAGATACTATGTGAACAGAGATGTTCTTTTCAGTTACAATAAATTTGCAGAGAAATTTCTGCAGCAGGTAGTCTCTCTTTTTGTTTCTTCTCACTACAAGAACTCTCCTAATGACCTGCTTATGTTGGCAGATGCCCCAGCTCACCATATTTTTTGCTTGCTGTCTCGTCAAGAAGTTAATGCCAGCACAATACCAAATGTCATTTGCGTCATTCAGGTAACAGTTCATTTTCTTTATACCGTGTCCCACATGTTGGCAATGGCGATAATTTATGAATGATTTTGGTGAATGGAAACTTTTGAAACACCACCAGCCAAGATTTTTTATTTTAGCCAATGTATTATTAACTTAGAGCAGTGGCACTCAACCTTTTTTCCCTATGGGTCACATTACACCTAACACCTATTTCTTGCGGGTGCGGGTGCCGGGCCCATGTGGATAAATGGGGGGGGGGGATGTGCTATAAGACCAAAGACACCTAAAATGTGGAAAATTGATCAACATTTTATAACCAGTTTTTGGCTTTTATTTTAATACTACATTCACATTACTATTTTAATATTACTCACAAAAAAATCGGTTTTATGCATTTTTTACCGAGTTATGGGGTAATTTCGATTTCTTTTCATCTGTATTCTATGAAAAAAATCAGTATTTTATTTTAATGATATTGTATATGTGATATAAGCAGTCTAACTTACACTTTGTGCTCAAATTTTTGAACTATTTTGTTATGGATAAGCATGATGTATTTTTTACTGCAGTAGTTTTCAGTAATTGATAGGTATATTTTCCCCAGGCACTTAACCCCAATTCTATATTGTTTTCCTTTATCAGAAATGTATATATAAATTCCCTTCATTGTATTCTAATAACTGTTACATTTTCAGGTGTGCCTGGAAGGTAACTTACATGGGGAGAACTATCAGTTTGAATGTCATAGAAGGAGAGACTCAGGGAATCTTATACCTTGCGTTTTATCTCAGCAAGTAAGTTCAGGAAAACTGTGCATTGATTCATGCATAGCAATTCTTGTATTTGTGTAACTTAAAAATGTATTAGGATCAAAGAAAAACACTTAACATTGATGGGAGATTTTCAATTTTGCGAAGTATTCAGCATTATCAATTTTTATGAGTCAGCTTCCTTGATATTACATCAACCACTGTATCTGATCAAACAACTTTGAAAGGTTGAATCAAATGGAGCATTTGAGAAGCAATTACCTGGGAGCTTTTAGATATGATTGATAATGCTTTTAATTTTCCTATGCTTTGCACTTTCCTGTTGTTTCTGCCTCGTTAATGTTTTAAGAATTTTTTGTTTGCATATAATGTATTGCAGTAGCGCACACAGAAATTTTTCAAGGGGGGTGTCCGGGGTCAAAAGTTCATCATTCTTGTATCATGCTCCTTTCAATTTTGTTGATTTTCGGGAACAAAAAGCAGTAAAAAATTAATTATTGAATAAATAATTAGCATTAATTAATAAAATTAATCATTAATAACAACCATTTAATTAAATTTTACGTACTATATACTTAGAATTATAATCAATCGGAAAAAAAATCAAGGGCTTTGGGGGGAGGTCCGGACCCCCAGGAGCCCCTTATGTGCACCACTGATGTATTGTCTTCCAAATAAAATGCATAAAGTTTTGAATAAATGAACATTTTATTGGTAATAAACAAATACTCAAAAAGCTTGTTATATATATACAACATTTCAACAATATTTATAATAGATAGTATGGATAATTTATTTGCTATGGGAAAAATTTTTTGTAATAGGTTGTGCTCACAAATCGCATCCTTATGTATGTTTTATTTATGTTTTTGGTACTTAATTTTATTTCTTTTATTTTAGTTTCTAGACTATAATTTTACATCCTTGTCTGGAGCTCGTGTTATTAGAATAGCCACACATCCTCAATATCAAAGAGTAAGTATTACTTGCAAATATTATGCATTGTACCTGTGGGGTCACTTTCAAATACTTTTGACTTTCTAAGAATTTTTTTGTTGTTATTTTTGCGTTTTTTTTAAATTACTTATCTTAGGCAATTCAATTTTTTCTTTTTGAAGTTTCACATTAAAAACTCTTCACATAAATATTGTGATGTGAAACAATGCTGAAAAAAAAATTTATATTAATTTGTTATCAGTTTTTTTTTTTTAATAATTTTTAAAATATTCTATAATTGGTAATTTAATACAATATGGGACATGTTTGCTTCTTACAGAATTGTAATATCATGCTGTCATTGTGAGATACAAAATTCAGATAGCAGGTATACCTGTTCTTTGTATAGGTCATTTGAAAAATATTAAATTTGACCCTGTAACTTTTTTTTTATTCTAAGTAAATTGCAAATTAAACTCCTTGGAAAAAACTATTTAGCAAACAGAATAGAGAAGTAAAATAACTATAGTTGAATTACCCAGCATTTTCCAGGTTTCTTTATCTCAGTATATAAATTTCATCCAAGGCAAATTTTTAATTATCTTTCAAACCACTATGGAGGAGACAATTTCTCCAAAACCTGTTATTAGTGGTTCACAACTTGGCAAAAGAAACATGCCTGCCAAATTCGAAACTGGTTGGTGTGATAGTTTCAAAGAATTTGTGCAGAGTGAGTGCATTAGTCACTTTTCTCCTATATCTATTATGCCCTGCTTTCTTGGCAGTTGCTTTCTGCAAAACCCATTCTTAACAGAACTCTACTCAGCAAAATAAACATAGTTGCCAAATTTCAAGTCTGTCAGTCTAATAGCAGCAAAGATTTCCTGATGAGTGAGTTAATCACTCTTTCCCCCTATATATATATGAATGAAGGTCTTATAAATAATCTTATAGTAGTTCATAATGTTTCTCCTATTGCTTTTATAAGCAGAAATATTTGTAAATAAAACTTTAAAATTGTGCTTAAAAATTTGAAGATTTTAAAAATCCTGCCTTATATTTTTACCAAAGGAGGGGGATGATTTATTATTTAGAATAAATTTCTTGTGCTTTGATTTAGTGCACATTTCCTAAAAATGACAAATGAGCAATCTTTCTATGAAATATTTATTGGACCAAAGTATTTTAATTCTTATACTATTTTTCCACCTTAATACTGTTATAGTAAGTTAAATCCGCAAAAGAAACTGGGGGGGGGGGGGGAGGATGTATTTTTTGTTGAGTGCTATACAAATATCTGCTTTGTAAACCTGGAAATCTTTTAAAAAAATTTGTTAAACCTTTTTTTTATTAACTTTCTTTGTAAATGTCTATTTTAAGATGAAATGGAACTAAGGGAAGGTTATAACACCTTGAAGTCTGAGAATAATTTCAGCTGTAAAATAAAAATATTGCTTGGGGAAACAATTGGTAAACAAAAATAAAATTGAATAAGAAACTTTTTTATTCTTTTTCTTTTTATTCCTTTAGCATTTGAGTTATACACAACCTGTTCTCAATACACTTTAAAACCTACACAACCAATGTTACCTACTGGAAAGTTCAAAAGAAAAAGAGCTTTAATAATCATTAGCTTTATAAATTATTTGCATGATTTATATTGTTAAATAAACAAACCTGTAGTAATCCTTGAAGACACATACCTGTAAATTCCACTTTATAAAAGATGTGAAGTGAATTTCTCATGAGCATTTTATTAATGAATATTGTTGTTTTTGTCCCATAATGAAAAAGTTTATTGAGTTTGAGTTTGAGTTAATATTAACGTCGCACTGTTCAGCTACACGAGGGCTTTTGGCGACGGACCACGTAATTTTGAACCATGGTCAAGTGACGTGGACGACACCTGAGCTGGCACCCCCCTCTCCTAACTACCACACCACACCAACGGGAGGACGTTTCAGCTCTCGACAGATTTAACGTGCATCGCTGCCCTACACGGCGGGTCTTCAGTGGTTTTGGATGAAATGTTTATACTGATTAACTTATCCGTATAGATATGTTTTCTTTAAATTTTATGTTAATTGATATTTCATTTTCTAGATGGGATATGGTCATCATGCACTCCAACTTTTATGTCAGTTTTATAATGGTTATCGAGCAGAGGAAAACAAGACCTTGAATTCTTCATTTGATAACCCTTCATTGCTCTTACAGTTGCAAGACTTGCAACAGGAACCTTTAGATTACATTGGTGTTTCTTTTGGGCTTACTCTAGAATTATTCAAGTAAGTGCTTCTTCATAAAATATGAAACAAAAAATGTTCTTTAACCTTTCTTTTACATTTATCTTTTTAAAAGTGCAATTATGGTAGCTAAGTGGCACAGTCATGAACTCATGGCCAGTATTGCTTTTGATGTGTCATGAGTTCATGTCATGATGCCACACTAAAGATCCATTGTATAGAGAGGTTAAATTTGTCAGCTTTAAATCTCCTCACATTGCTGTTGAGTATAAGTTTGGAGAATACATTGCCAGAGCTCAAGTATCCATCTGTGGACCATGGTTCAAAATTATAAAGTGTTTTAAATCTGTGCATTCCTTTCATTTTGCTTAAAAGACAAATTACAAAAAAAATAACAAATTTAATCTGATCATTCAATTTATATTCATTACTGTCAATGTGTGTGCATGCTTTTTCAAATACAAAGTTATCTTAGCCAAAAGTTTTTTCTTCATATTGTGTAATTTCTGACTTAAAAAAAAGGCCACTACAGCCCTGTGATGAAAGTTACTTGGTCAGAGTTTAACTAGAAAAAAAAAAGATTATCAAAATGATTTTTTTTTGTTTTGTTTACCATATATTTATGTTTAAAACAATTTATCAATTACTGTTTGGAGAGGTTTGTTAATTGCTGGTTAGTCTAAATGTAGTTTTACCATTCAATTTTGCTACTTAAAACAGTTCATTTCTTCAAATTCTAGGTTCTGGAAGAAAAATGGATTCACTCCACTATACATAAGACAAACAGAAGTAAGTTATGATATTATCAAATTATTCTTATTTTATTGGTAAGATGATTACCAAAAAAGGTGCATTCTCTTAAAATAACTTTTGTAATTTTTAGTGCTGTGTTTTATTATTGATTTTAAAGAAACTAAATTATATGTAACTTCTAAAGACTAACTATGGATATTAATTTTCTCCCTCTGATTGAAATTAGAATTCTTTGTTCAAATAGTTAATGTGCAAAAGTCTTAGTACAGTTAATTATGCTGATATTTACACAAAAAAAGGCATTTAATGTTTTTATATTAATTATTATTACAAGGTCTTAAATCAAAATTCTCAATAATACAATGAAAAAAAAATCTTTATCGTTTAATACATTTTAGGTTGTATTGTTTCTTCTATTGCAGACCTAATTTTTTAAAGTGGATCTGACATAGTAGTTGACTCATTGTAGATGTGGATAATTTTATGCTTACACAAACAATGATCAAATTACTGTAATTTACTATCAGTGAAAACTGAAAAAAATTTAATTATATACATGTAGTGGCTGATATACAAAAACTCAGAAAATGTTTCCATTTAACTAATTAGGAAAACTTATTAAGAAAATAACCACTTAAAACTTTATATTTATTGTGAAAAAATACATTTGAAGTAACAGTTTTGATTAGCTTGCTTAGTAACATTGTAGTATTTTTTTTTAAAAAAATCTATATCCTGCCCTTCAATACTTTTCTTAAAGAATATTACATCTGTAAGGTCTACTTTTTTCGTTAGATGCTAAGTCTCACCATAGAAGAAAGATTTATTGTTGTTATGTATGTGGCAAAAAAATTGAGGGTATTGAGCTCAAATGAAGCAAAAGTTGTACTAAAAAGATATAAGCAGGTTCAATGTGATATTAAGACAAATGGACTTGACTTCATTATAAAATCAGTGATTTTATTTTTTTAAACATTCATAAAAACATAGTATTTGGCTTTAAAAAAAATTTTGGTTGTCATTGCCAGATGTTTATTATTTTTTACAGTTCTCGATAGAAATCAATTTAATTAGCTTAATTTTACTCTCTTTGTTATCTTTTGTCTATTTTCACATTTGTAACTCTTGTTAGGCTCAATACTCACTGCCATACTGTACGCATCTGATGTGTTTCAGAATGAAGTTACTGGAGAAAACACATGTATTATGGTGAAAGGTCTTAAAAGTGAAACTACAAAATGGTTACCTGACTTCTACTCAGACTTCCTCCAAAGGTTCACTGCCCTTCTGATGTCATCATTCAGTCGTGTGCCTCCTTCTGTAGCTTTAGTTATCTTTAAATACCCTCATCTGAGACAACAAAAAGGTGAGCTGAATATCTTATGGATTCATGTACCCCATCTTATATCGTATGAAGGAAATGGCTCATAATGAAATTTTTTTAACCCTTTGATTGTTTTGGAAAGCTGGAAAAAAATGTTGAATATTCAGAAACCACTGGTGAAACCTTCCTTTTATTTCCATTTTATCTTCAAAATTTATTGCATTCTATTTTTGACATGAATTGAGAAAAAGAGCTATGTAATTTTATATTTCCATGATTGGATTTGCGAAAAGGACAAATATGTGTTGCACAATGGAATATTATGCCCAGACAAAACTAAAATTAAATTAAAGACTGGCTTGTACATGCTGTCACTAAATCGGAGTAAATAGGTAAAATTAGCATCATTTTATATAACTGCAAGCCAGGAAATATTGTTGGACCTCTATTTAATAAAGTCGCTAAATTCCGATAAAAAATTTATTATGTAGAAAATTTGTGAAATAGAGTTTCATCTTTTTATGTACTTTAAAATCAGCATAAAACAAATTTTAAATTCATAAACTCTATTATTAAAAAAAGTAATTGTTCACACTTTTTTATAAATTAATATCTATTTGTTTTATTTGTCCAGGAATGCACTATATTTTCCACTTTAAAAAATAATTTTATATAAAAATTAATGAGTTTTAATGATATTTTCTCCCTAATTTTAAACATACATTATTTTATATCCAGTAATTTTAAGCATACATTTCCACAAGTGTCCTTAAATTTAATTACTGATAAAATCTGTTAATTTTATTTCAGTTTTTTATTTGAAAAATTACTGCAATTCTGCTCTAGGTGAGTTAGATATCTGGTAAAACCAGCTGAAGACCATTGATCACCATAAAATATTTGAATGGGAAACATAACTGTGAAAAATTGAATTGTGTTTATTGAACATTCTCTTATTTCCTGTTATCTAACAAGGAGCTAGCAAATGACCTACTAATGAACTGTGATTTATTTAACATACAATAATTCTTGTATTTAATTATCTTTGCTTAAAATGAGAACCTGCTATTCATATCCATTTTTCTAGCAATTTGTCAAACAAAACTAAACAGATGTTCCAAATACTTTTGACTTTGCTGTGATTTAGATTATAAAAATATTTATAGCTTCTTTAATGGAATGCTACTATATTTCTCATTGTATAGATGGAGGGTCAAAAAAAGTTATTTTAACTATTACTTTGCACTACAATAAATTAGTTTATGATGGAATGTGCTGTACAAACCTTTTCTATCAAAGTTAGATATATTTCTGCTATACATTTAATAAAATAATTTTCTGTTTGCTTTTTTTTATATTACTTGCAGTCCTGACATCAGAAGAATTACAGTTTCATTTGTCTAAGCGCAGTTTGCAGAGAATCAATGCTTTTTGTTATCAGAATGAAAATCATCTCATGATTTTAGACTTGCTGCCAATTATTTCAAAATTCTATTTTCTGGGATATGTCAAAGACCTTTTCTTGAATACCATCCAAGAAGTAAGATAACAGTCACATTATTACATACCTGCTAACCTTTGTTCTTAAAATGTGCACTTTTCATTACGCTTTTATGTTGTATGCCTAGATCATTTTCTACATTTTTGTAAAATCTCTGCCATCTGCTTACTATTTTCTGCACTTAAGCTCTTATTTTTTGTTCTATATTCAAAATAAGCAGATGAAAATCATAGAACTAGTTGTCATTGTGTTTTAAAAAAATTCATGGTTTTGTCCTTCCTCCTACACAGTGCCAATTTAAGCTTATTTCGGGCCCTAGGTGCAGAAAATCTATGAATCTAGGAAGCCCAATGGATAAACTGGCACTGCTCCTACATATTATATTTCGTTAGCTGTTGGTTTCTGACTGATTTGCAGACATGATTCCATTAATCAATTTTTTTCTTCCTCTGTAGGAGTTTTCTAGATATCAACTTTTTGTGCACTATGTTTTCTAACAAAAACAAAATATACAAAGAATATTATAAAAAGGAAATTAGTACTGAATCCACAAAGTAAAATGGAAAAAAATCTGCATTTTATGATATTTCTCATAAAGGCTGATAACTCCAACTTGTTGAGACCTGGGAAATAGGTTTTCTGCTGTGATATATTGACCTTCATGGATAATATTATAAAGTGATTTATTTTATGCTTAAAGAAAATGATACAGCAAATGAAAAGCTGTGTTATATTTTGTAGTTTTTAAAATACACTAAGCAAAAGACTGTGTCAGAATTGTTCAGATTTTTTTGTGGGTTTTGTTTCAATTTAAAAACAGTTCTTATGCATCTGGAGATATTCAGATTTTATTATACTAAATAAGATGTATCTAAACTTCTCGAAATATTCCCCTCTCCCATATATTTTTCTTCTTTGCAGTCTGTTCTAATGTGTTTTGGATTGCAAGGCAGGTCAGAGGATGAGGTAGCTGCTGAACTAGACATTGAGTCTGAACAAGTCATGATGCTTTTTAGGAAATCTATCAAAAAAATTATGAAAAGATTGGATCTTAAAGAACCTGTTGATCAAGATTATGAAAAAATCAAAGTAAGTTTTATAACTGTCATTTCAAATAGATTTACGCACTCTTTTAAATTTATTATAAAAATAAAGGTTGGGGGAACTATTACTTGATCCTAAACAACTTCATGGGCTGCCAAAAAGTTTGTAAAAGTGGCCCAATTTGATTGCTGATAGCACAACATAGTATTTTGTTTTCTTCCATATGCATCTAGTGTTTCATAGACAGGAATATTACTGCATTTCCATTTTTCAGAAAGACCGCTACAAGGCTAATTTTGGGTGAATCAATGAATTAGGAGCCACTCATATCAATGATATCCTACTTTAAAGCACTTCATGATCCCTTGAACATCATTACAAAAATTAAATTTTTCTTTTACCATGAAAATGAGATCCCTGGTGATAGCAAGTTTTGTTTTAAGCCTTGGTCTCAGCATTTTGGCTGCATCTCTGAAAAGGAAAAAAGTGAGGTCCCTTGTCAACAGAAAATTCTAAACATCCTGGGAAGGTCTGTGTCTGGGAAGGTAAAGTGTCTCTGTCTAACTTAAGATGTCGTTCAAACTAGAAGACATGCTTTGGAATCCAAGCATTGTTTGGATCTCCAAATAAGCTTTCTTCACAAAATCACATATTTCTTTATGGACTTTTTATGTACTCACCACAAATAAGAAAAACATTGTCATGAGAAATAACTTCTTAATGTTATTTGCTTTGCACTCTGAAGTATGAACACACCTAACCTTTTGAAGCCATATTCAAGAAATAAAAAAGGCCATGTTAGCCTGGTGGTCAAGGTAACAGATTCATGGCAGGTGTGTCATGAGTCTAAGCTTAATACTGCTGAAGACCCACTGTGCAGAGGGTTCCAATATGTTGATGCTCAAATGTCTTCCCATTGATGTGTTGTGGAAGTTAGGAGAAGGAGAGGTGCGAGCTCAGGTGCCTTCGTGTAGCGTAATAGTGCGATGTTAATATTCACTTACTCACTCGAGAAATAAAAATGTGAGCACAGTAATATTTTAAATGTACCTTAACATAGCAAATGAGATACTGGTTTTATTAAGTTTACTAAAACATGATCTAATCTGACAGTAGGTATGTTTATACTTAGTACTCTAGAGAACACTTAAACACTACTCAACCCAGGCAGTAATATTCCTCAATATTTACTGTTAATTACCCCCTTCCTTCTCTTGAATCCAACTGTAAGTTATAAAATAAATGTGAAATGTCGTGATTTTAGAGATTTTTAAAAAGTTAAAGATAAAATCTAGTATTTTAGGTCCTCCAAAAACTACCTGATTGAATTTTTTGTAAGTTAAAATCTATAAGAAAAAGCAAAGCAATACCATTTTTTAGTTGCAGACCTGTGTTATCATTATAATGATTTCATTTCTTAAAAATTATTTTCTTTTTAGGCACATAAACAATCAAAAATTTTGAATCAAGTGAGAGAAGTGGCTCCTGTGTGCGAATTCAAAAGAAATGGCCATTTTGAAAACACTTCTAGCCAATCAAAAAGGTAAAGAAAATAGTATAATATGTTATTTTGCTTCCTCAAAAATACTTTGTATGCATTAAAAATGCCTAACCTTTGTAGCAATATACTGAGCTAGTTAAAAAAAATTAATCTGATTACTGTGCCATAATTTTAATTACGAAATATCATTGTATTATAAAAGTAAATAGTGGTATGCTGTAGAACAGGGGTGGGCAGACTTTTACATAGCACGGTCTACTTAAAAATTTTTCCAAGGTGTTGCGGTCCACCTTGTGACGTAGGTGTGATAAGCAAAAAAAAACTCAATAATACTTGTATTATAACAATAACAAATACAGAATATGTGTACTTACCTACATAACTACAGTAGAAAAACTTACTATTTTAAAACTACACTTGAAGTAAAATGCACAAAATACAAACATAATAATTATACCCATAAATTTAATAATATCAACTGATGCATTTTCAAGCAATGCACAATACAACAGAAAATGAATAATTTTCACTTAAAATTAGCTCTCGTAGCTATAGTCTCAGTAGAAGACTTCGTCTTCATATTATCCGCCCCTATCTTGAATACCTCGATATGTAATTACTAACTGCTAATCTTGTACTGGGTTCTAAGTGGTCGTCTGTGAAACAAGGATGATATGTTGTCTTAATTATATTCGTTCAAAATGTAGATTCTCACAGATAGAGGTAGAACGAAAGGAATTGCAGCTTTTTTAAAATTGGGATACTTTACTTTGTCTGTTAGATTCCAAAAGTTATTCTTAACAAATTACATCCTTTTAAAGGAGAAAAAAAAAGCTTCGTTTTCCTCGAGAGATAAAGAGAATTTGTAACATATTTTTCACATCAACATTGCCAAACGGGTTAACCCATGCATGCAACTTTTGATTCTAGTCTAGTAAATTCTTGAAAAAGTCTCTCAAATTTGGGTTGCAGTTTTATTTACACACACGGTGGTTCCATTATCTTGAAAACCACCTGTGTTTCTTTTAGTATGCGCGTCTAACGTTTTATGTGAAGACGGTCGATCTCGATCGACTTAATGCCCACCATCAATCAACTCTTGTACTTTTTATGTATTTTTAGCCATTTTTGTTATCTGTTAACTATTTTCTCTCCTATAGCTTTTATTCTCATAATGACTGGAAAATATCTAGAAATTAATATATCAATAGAATCCCAATTTTTTACTTAAGGGTAATTATTGCAACTTACACAATTGGCAGTATATTGATTTAATTTTTCTTTTTCAGGGTCAAGAAATATTAAAGGGAGGATTATTGTAGTCACTCTGGTATAACTGAGCTTATATTTCAGTGTAACATAGACCATCTATTCTTATTTTTGAATAAAAATTTTACTCGTTTACTACTGTGTAATTTATAAAGTCATGCAGCTTTTGGGTTTGTGGAATAAGCCCATGAAGCTCTTTTACTCTCAACTCCACGAAACACTGAAAGGTGAATGCATTTTAGAAGCGACTCAATGACTTTTGAAGATCCAGTTTACTGATCATTTTGAATTTGTGAGTAATCCTGTGGAATTTTTTTGCTCACCTTCTCCTGCTGTAAGAAAATTTTAAAAAGTAAAGAGGGCTTCCATCTGACTCCATTTTTGGCAATTTCTGTAAAATATTTCTTGAAACCCACCCATATATGAGGCACATCCAGAAAGTAAGTTTCCCCTTTAAAGTAAACAAAATCAGCTGTGTATTGCGCATGCATAACAAGTCTTATGACGTGTCAATCATATGCTAGCCAGACAGGTCCCGCCTCCTGCCAGTTGGGTGGTAGCAGATGTTGAAGAATTTGCGTTGGAGAACCTGATCTCCGCAGAGGTCTTAATCTCCTATCTTGAGATGTTAGGGTATTGACTTTAAACTTGGTTTGCCCTTTATAAACATTTTAGAGTAATGGTAGTAGTTAGAAAAATTTAAAAACACATCAGTGTGGTGGAGGGGGAAGCGACGAAATTCGTGCGCTCAAAGAGCGGCGCTCCAGGCGACGACTCTCCTAGGGGTTGAGTTAAAAAGTAAGTTACCCCGGAATTGGATATCTTTTAATTTCAGGTGACGTCTATTCTTTCACTGCCTTGGGCCTATCCCAGCTCTAGTAGAGAAAGTGTATTACAGCATCCATGAATCCAAAGCAGTGGTGCAAAATGTAAGCTCTCGAATGCACAAAGCACTGCGATCGCGAGTAGGCAGATGGTGCGTCCCGAAGGTCGTCAATGATGGAGAACCGTCACTTCCTTGTTGCACCGCAGTTTGACGAACGGTTGCTCTTCTATCGCAATTCTTTCCTAGTAGCCGACCACAATCCTGATGTTGAGGCCCAATTTACAGCTGGGAAATTCACTCTTTGTAAGCATTAATAACTACTGCTCTCAAAAATTTCACAAGTGCAGCTGATTCTGGTTCTAACGCTTCGAAAACCTACAAGGACCAAGTTTATTTTTTCGCAAACAACACAGTGTAATGGATGCTTCATTATTCTTGCATTCCATTTTAATGGCTATCTCGCCATTAACATAATGTTACGACCGATCTCCGTATAAGCATTATTGGTCTCAATAATTTGGCCACTCAATGCACATGCTAGATTAGCCAGTGCAGTTTGAAATGCGCTAGGTATTCACGATATCAAAATTTTATTTTAGAGTGATTCTATGGTACTTGTACCAACTTAAATAATTTGTACCAACGGAGCAATCCCGCAAACTTTCTTTCAAGAGGAACTTTCATTGGTAAAATATTTGAATCTGGTGGGAAGCTTACATCTGATCAAAGACCCGTAAATAAATTAAATTATCAAAATCCTGATAGATCTAAAAGGAGAGTAAAAATTTTTAACATCAACTTACCAGAGGAAATTATAGTTTGATATGTGTGCGGTGAGGTTTTCTAATTATTCGAAATTAGATTAATTTCTTCCATTTATTAAAAATTAACAAATGGCAAAAGAGGGTGAATTATCAGTGTAAGAAATAAAACGTGCAGAAATGTGGTGTAACACGTATTCTTTTCATATCAATACCACATTTGAGCATTTTTTAAAAATGAGAAAAAAATCGGAGTAAAAACCAAAATCATGAAACGAATTGATTATCCATATTTTAAATCGCGCGATTATCTTGATTCCTCCACAAAAAGGCTAATCGAACATTTTCACATCGAAAGTCGAATTTCTGTACACAATAAAAGAAAAATAATGAGCATTGGGGGGTGTTAAGATTTAAAGTGCCGACGTCTAACCCACCATTTAAAAGTAAGTATATATATACGAAGACTTTACAAAAATAAATCGCAGAAAGTCTTCGATAGGGATGGCATAACAAATAAAACGTTCAAAATTTTTCATTTGTAACCTTTATTAAAATTACTTATTGAAAGCATTCTGAAACTAAAATATTTCCTGAGCACATGGAAGACTGCATCGGTTGTCACGATATTAAAATTAGGTAAATAATACTTCCTGAAAATTATAGACCAATTTCGCTTTTCCCTATCCTCAGCAAACTTGCTGAAGTAAATTCCTCTTAATAAACTAAATGAACATCTTATTACACTAATATTTTTTTTTTTCTAAATAGCACGGCTTAAGACCACATCTCATCAATTGCCGAAAATATATTTAAAAAGAAAATTTTAAATAAACTGGTGTGGTCTTTCTTGACATACAAGAAGATTTTGATTGTGAATATGGCATATAGAGGCCTAATTATTAAATTCATTAAGTGCAATACCCCGCCACCATTCATAAAACTAGTTTATTCTTATCTCCAATCAAAATGCTTCTGAGAAGATTAATAATACTCCAAATACCCAAGCCATTCGAGCGGCCATGCCTCAGGGTTTGCTCCTTGGACCTCTTCTGTTTGATCTCTATAACGATAATTCTAGAACACTTTACTTCGTACAGTGGTGGCAAAAAGTCATGAACACACTCATCTTTTTACCTAACTTTTTGTTTTTGAATTAATTTTTGTTATTAAATTATTGCACTCTATCTTAACTATTTTATTGATTCTAATGTATTTTTTTTACACTGGTTTCAAATTAGAAAAGTGGGGGGGGGGGGGTTAACTATTAACAACAATTTGGTTTACAATCTTTTCTTAGTTTTAGGTTAAATCCAGGTTTGATGCGAGTTTGGTTTCAATTTCTATTAGCGATAAATGCGAAGTCGAGCTTAACCCACACAGTTTCTTAAAGAATTTTTAATAATCTTTTTGCGGCTGCAGAAGTGACAGGAATTGTAACGTTTCTGCTGGTCACCTTCCAGCACTCCTTGACCATTATTTCCTTACATAATTGATGCCTTGGCTCATTCAGGAAGAAGTTGGTGTTAAATACAACCTCAGACAATAAAGTTCGGCGAATAGTCCTGTAACATTAACGTAAATCAGCGTTTCTCAAACTGTGGGGCTCGCCCCCTAGGGGGGCGTGATAACCCTACAAGGGAGGGCGAGCATATCGAAAAGTAAAAAAAATAAAGGATTTAAAAAATTACAAACTGACTGAAAGGAAACAAAACAAAATATACATTCAGACATAATAACAAAAAAATACACATTTACACTGATATAATATACTTATAAATGTATCAGTAATGTGGGAGTTATAAATGTATCAGTACTGACAATACTAAGTGAAGAACATGTTTAATAATTACCATTTATTCCCGTAGGCTTATCATTTCCAAAATTTAACACAAATCTTGATAATTTGTACGGTTTATGATTAAAATCGTATTGTAGCTTTAACGTCAAAGTGCATTATTATTGCATTCAATACATTGTTATAGGGGGGGCGCGATGAAAATTAAGATTGAAAGTTGGGTCGCAAACACTGAAAGTTTGAGAAGCACTGACTTAGATGAAATATTGACGAAAGTTACCTTATCCTTACCTCCCATAACTATGCACCGCTGAGACCTGCTATACATGTCCTGGAAACTTTGCAAGAAGTCTTCTTTTGGGATGGAGTTCAAAAGCCTCCTCACGTTTCGTTGGATGTTAGGAATATCGTCAATATCGATAACACGTTTTTCTCATCCCTAAATTCTGGGTAACGATTTGTCGACCGGATTCACGGTTAATATGCTATCATGCGTACAGTTAATTGACGATCTGTAGTGATTAAGGTATCCGACTACGTTCGGAACCATGATTTTACAAAAGCGTACAAACGAATATTCTTTTTTAATATTTAGTGTCATTTATAATTGAATGCACGTATAAAATTGTTTTATTATTACAATAAAAGAATTATTTAAATGCAATATTTTGGCAAAAAGGAACTTAGAATTACGTATTTTCAAAACATTCTCCTTTTATGAAAAATGTGTCTGTAATAATAATATTTTGCATATACATAGCTAAGGTATCTCCAGAGAGCCTGAAGTAGGATTTTTGAAAAATTCACATTATTTTTAGAATTACTACAATTGAAGTAATTACCGGTTTTTTTTTTATTTTAAATATCTCCATTCTGATGTATTTAAATGTGGATAAATCCATTTCTAAGACATATATTTCAAAAATTCTAGTTCAAGATCTGAACAGAGTTCTCAGTTATATATAAGCAAAATATTATTATTATAGAAGCATTTTCCATAAAAAGATAATGTTTTGAAATTAGCTTAAGTCTATGTTAATTTTTTGCAAAAATATTGCATTTAAATATTTTTTTATTGTAATAATATTCCTAAAACAACTTCACACATGTATTCTAACCCAAGTGGACACGAAATATTAAAAAAGATGTTCGTTAATACTCTTAGATGTAGTCGGATAGTACGAATCGTACGTAATCGGATACCTTAATTTCCTCACTTGATCAATGTTTTCGTCATTGACGGAGGTCGACAGTCTTCCGGGTTGTCAGAAACACTTTCCTTGCTTTTCGAAAACGGGCGAACCACTCGTACACACACTTCATGGACAGTGCTTGATCTTCATAAGCACGTATCAGCATCACACAAGTTTCTTTTGGCGTCTTGCCAAGCTTAAAACAGAACTTTAAATTGATATTTTGTTCGTTCATTTTCCCGTTCTCAGCTAAGAACCACGTACTAAACAAGCACTTTGTAAGGCAAGTCTTAAACGGAACACAAATGAGTCTCAATTGAGCAACGATGGGGGCAGATGGTCAACACCTGCCGCTACGCATGCGCAGCGTTTTGTTTCGCCAGTATTGCCAGATCAGCTGTTCTGACTTCATTTTTCGAACTTTATTGTCAGAGGTTGTTTTTAGAAATTGAAAGGGAAAAGTTTGGGCATATGATTTTGGAATTTATCTCTTTTTTTGGTAACAAAGTTGCTTCATCTACATCTAGTAAAAATGTTGATCTTAGAAAATTGAACATTTGACAGACTGCGCTCATAACTAGTAAAACATGTATTTAATTGAGCTAATATTGTGTCTAGTACCTTAGTTAAAATAATAATTTTAAATATTTCTTTTCGATTTCGAAACCGGTGATCAGAAGCTACTTCGTCAAAATGTTTTTTTAACTTTCCTTTTGTATTTCTTCTTGAAAATGGGGATTTATACCATATTTTCTTGGAGTTTCTCTTTCTTTGCACTTGAATGATTCGAAGTAGTTTCTATAAAATGGCATCATCAACGACGATATCTTTAACTGCAATAAATATCGAATTTTCTTCAGTAGGCTTCTCGAGCAATACAGTAGTGACTACATTACCTATATATAAGTTGCTATTAACAGAAATACTTGGATTAGAAATACTCGCAGAAGGCTAAGAAATTTGTCAAACTTGGGTAATTTTTGTTTATTATCTTCTCTCTCTTTGTGGTGTTTGCGCTTAAACGCATTACTGCAGTGCTTCTCAAACTTTCAATACTGGCGCCCCCCTTTTCAATCACAATTTTTATCGCACCCCCTTATACATTAATAATGTACTGAATGCAATAATAATGCACTTTGACGCTAAAGCTACAATACGCGATATTAATTATAAACCATATACAAATTAATAACATTAAATTTTGTATATGTTACTTTTAAGCAAAAAAAAAAATTAAGTAATAGGATAATTATTATGTTATTTTTCCTTTCTCTAATTTTTAAATTGAATATATTGCAAGATGCGGTGGCTGTTTAGAAGACAAAATATAGATATCAGCTAAATATAGAAAAAGAACTCAGAGGGTCAATTTCTAATCATAAGCATTCCTTATATAAACTTTGCTTGGCAAAGATAAGCCCATGGAAGTCGTTAATACTTATTAAAATTGTTCTTAATTTAGTATTAATTAATTAGTTACAAAATACTCTGTGCAGCACTGATACATTAAAAGTATACCGGCTGAAGTACCCGCTCTTTGCACGAGTTCATTTATAAGAAAATAAAACATTATTGATATAATAGCTGAATTGTAAGGAGAGTAAAGCCAAGTGCGCGACAATGTTTACAAAAATGTAAATTAATTTTTTTTAAAATGATTGCTCAAATTATAATTAGTTTTAAGCGAATTGTAATTTTAAGCCTCACAGAATTAGCATTTATAATTGATGTTAAATAATGAACAATAATATAAAACTCCGATGAAGAATAATTGTATTATTTTTAATATTTAAAGCGAAAAGACTTCAACATGTTTTAACCCTGGAGCAGGCGCGCACTGAATACTAATGGTCGAGCGGGGCTATTGAGTCATCCCAATCCTTTTTTTTTGTAATTATTTTTATAATACACAATAAAAATCGTAATTCCAGTGAATAATTTAATTAAGAGAAAGTAAACTTACCTACTTTCAAGAACTTTTCAATTTTTCCTTGGTAACAAATAAACAGTTTTGCCAGAATTAACGATTTCATGATCTGTGTGTCCCGCGTGACCACTTCCGGGTAAAAAGTGTATTCATTATGATAATATGTATGTTACTGCTAAAAAAATTGTGTAAAACGTTTTTCGTTATGTTTTATACGTTTGAGAATACTCATAAAAATAAATCTTAGCCAAATAATCCTTCAAAGTGCTGTCGGTGGTTTTCCAAATATCATAAAACTCTTTTGCATGGAAAAAGGCGCAACAGAGAAATACATTACTTACAACTTCCCTAAATGAGAAACAAGCACATAAGAGAGGGGTCATAACTAACTGTACCAATAACTTAGAAGGTAAAACAGATTACAGCTATAATGTGCAGTACTTCAAAAATAATCAGAGATGAATTTTTTATGTTCCTAAATTTTTTCGATTCTGGGTCTAGGATTTGTTTTTTCTCTGAAAGAGTAATATGTTAGGTTTAAAAAGAAAACGTTATAAAAAATCGATCATGGGATTAAAGCAAATCAAATAAAAGTTTTTTTTATTTGGTTATAGGATCAAAGATAGCTAATTAGGTATTGAAGAAGTTTTTATTTTTGAGATGACTTAATATCGCCTAAAAATTATATCAGAATAAAAGTGCATTTTTTATTATGTCTGAAAGTATTTTGTTTTAATTCATTCCAGTATATTAATTATTTTTTAAATCTTTTATTTGTGATATGCACGCCCCCCCCCAGGGGGCGCGTCCCACAGTTTGATAAACACAGCATTACTGGGTTTCTTTTCTTAATCCGTACCTTTAGTTTTATTTTTGCGATACAATTTGTATGCGCTCGCTTACTGTCTGACGTGAAAAGGAAGGAGAAACATTCTGCTACGCTACAAAACGTCGTTAGCGAATCCTTCACTATTTATTCGGGAGGATCGAACTCACTCACAAAGGGTTTAGAGCAGACTCAATCTTTTTTTCTGCCGGGCCGCACACATATGTTAGCTATTTCACGCGGGCCACAACGTGAAGATTAATGG
>BMAV01017780.1:257860-304811 GCA_019973955.1 Trichonephila inaurata madagascariensis | reverse complement strand
TTGATTCATGAAGTCACATGATAAAAACAAACACGTGTTTTCCATTGAATTCAAAACAAACATTAAACTAATTGTACTTGTTCTATTTGTAAAACTCAGATAAAATTTCATATTTGGGTAAAGATGTTTAAATGTTAGGGGGAAAAAAATTTCATCAAAAAGATTTTTTTTAATTAAAAAAAAAGTCGTATTTTATGTTTATACTTTTAAATAAAATGCATTTTGTATACATATGTACTTTTAAAGAGAAAGTTTCTGCAAAGAGCAAAACTTGGCAACACCAGAGCGCGTGAACTGATTAGTTGGAAACACAAGATAGTTTTTATCGTGAGACTATGACGTCACATGAGTTTTTGAATTGATTGGCTAGAATCACGTGGCTTTCACTATCATGTGACTATGACGTCACATGAATCAACCACATTAATCTTTTAAAAAATTAATAATCAAAAGGCTACTAAAAAATTACACCACAAAAGTCTTCGTACACTTAACAAAAATCTCAACTTAGCTTTAAATATTGTATTTCTTTCTTAATTTAGTACTTAGTAGGATATCTTTTAGTGTCCACAACAACTTTTAAGCGTCTTGATATAGATTTAATCAGTTTTTTGTAATTTCTGCATCGATTTTCCTCGATTCTTCTGTGATTATTGTTTTTACTTCACATTTTGTGTTTGTCATGTTTTCTACTGGGCTAAATAAAGGAATTGGGGAGTTGTTTTCATAACTTGGGGACAGTTATAGAGACACCAGCGGCGTACATTGAGAGCAGTGAGCCTGGCGTCATTACACTGTTAAAAAAATAATTCGTCTCCAATATTCAAATTTCGGGCAGATAATTTAAATAGAGCTCATGATTCACAATACCATCAAAAAATACTAAATTACCCCCACGCAAGAACACTTCCACCTTCATGTTTTATTGATCCAAATAGATTCTTGGGATTAAGTTTCAGAAAATTCAAAATTGACAGCAAATTGATTGGGATGGCAAATAATTCAACATTTTTGGTTCCGATGGGCCTATAATAGCTTGTAAATGAAAAAATAAGGAGTTTAATCCCATGAATTTTTGTGGAACAAGAACTCCTCCACCTCCATGCTTCAGCAGGGATAGTTATACTATTTTTAAAAGATTAATTATGTCATTCCATTAAGAACAAGTTGCAGATATCCTAAAAAAAATTATAATTACAGTATATTAATTTTTATTAGTCGAAAACATTAAATTTTATTGGAATTTGCAAGTGTATGAACACTTTTATGGTCCACTGTATATGTTTTTTAAAAGAATTATTTCTATTATTTCTTTACTAAATTAATTATTTGTTAATTAAAAAGTACATCGTCTATTATTTTGGATAAAAATACAAGCTTTTAAGCTAACTATATGTATCGATTGATTGATTCATGAAAATCTGAAATTTATTATATTATTTTAGTTTCTTAGAAACTGACTATTATTTAAAAAATAATGAAAGTTTTTTGTGTGTGTTTTACTCTTAGCACATTAGAATCGTTTTCTTTTTATTGCTTCACATTAATTATTTTTTTAACGAATGCAATATTGTTTTTTAAAAGTCATACATCGAAATTTGAAGCTATATCTTATCTGTGAGGGGGAGGGGAAGAGGGAACAATAATTTTACACTAAAAAAAAACCCGTGTTATGCCGGGCTAGAGAGAAGGGGAAAAAACCTGTCTTAAATCGAAAATATGTGGAACAAATTTCAAAAAAGGGAAACTTAATGAAATAATTTTAGAAATCACTCACATTGCGCGCGTACAAACACACACATAATTGCTGGCTTCATGAGGGAAAGAGAAAGCCCGTGTAAAGCCGGGCCATGCAGCTAGTTACCAATAATGTAACAAATTTCATAGGGTGCTTTTGTTACCGCTGTGACATTTTCACTGACAAAATGCTTTTTTTTTTTTGCTGTTGAAAATATTATTCAAGACAGCCTATTTATCACCTCTTTAAAAGAGATCTTCGAGGAAAAGTGTCATTGAGAACACGATTCCTGTTTATTGGCGTTTTTTAAACAACACTTTCATGACAAATCAAACAATTACTGAACCATGCTTGTTTTTCACTACAAAATAGTCAACTTACCAATCGTCTTGAGACAACCTATTTCCTTCGAATATTTTTCGTTTGCAAGATATGAGAGAGAGTTAAACATTAGTTTCATTCATAAAACGGTCGCTACTCTACAGCTGTCTAGTATCACTCATTAGAAAGAAGAATATATATATATATCAATTCACACCCAGACGACATCGACAGCACAATTAATATATTTGATTTCTTAACAAATAATTTATAACCGAATTTTCATAAATAAATTAATTTCTCAGAGCTGGACCATGACCGAGCCAATTAAAAAGACCCGGTGGGCCACATGCGGTCCGCAGGTAAAGTATCGCTTGTTTAGAGCAAGGGTAACCTTTTTTTTTTCGCCGGGTCACATATACATGACAACTATTTCACGCGGGACGCAACCTGAGGATTAATTGGAAGGGGGGGGGGGCCGCTAAAAGGTCAAGGATATTTAAAATGCTGAAAATTGACCATAATATTAAAACTCATAATTTTGGACTTTCTTTAGAATTTTATTCAACTATATCAAACACAACTCACAAAAAATAGGATTTTTTTACCCTGTTATGTAGTGATTTTGACTTCCTTTCATAAATGATCCCAGGCCCCTGGTGAAAGGAAGTCAAGTCGGCTTTTTGTTGCTGTTGAAAAGGTGTTTTTAAGAAAGCCTATTTATCTCGCCTTGAAACAGATCCTGAAGAAAAAGACTCTGAAAGATTTATACTTAGTGGTATAAGACAAGCAAAATTATATTTTTTAAATATAACATTTTTATGACAAATCAAACAAATAGGTGATCCATGTGTTTGTTTTTCTCTATGAAATAGTCAAGATCCCACTCGTCTTAAAATAAAATATATTATTTAGGAATTTTTCGCTTGGAAGACATAAGGTTTAATTAAAAATTAGTTTCACCAATAACCATTTAAAATAAAATAAATAAATAATAAAAAAAAACATTTCGAAATTCGTACCAGTGCGACATCGATAGAAAGATTTATATATTTGATTGCTTAATAGAATTTCTCGCTAAATTTTAAAGAATTGAATATATTAGTTCAACGGGCCATTCAGAAAGGTCCGGTGGGCCACAAGTAGGGATGGCGATTCTTGCCGAAAAAGATCGATTTTTAAATCGATTCGAATCGTAACCTGATGAATCGATTCACAAAAAAATCGAGGTCTAAAACATCGATTTTTTTTCAAGTCTGCATTTACAATATAAATATAAATCCATTTTTATGAAAAACAAGAAAAATACCATAGTAAACGATCTCTTATCAGTAAAATCAGGGAATTCAACAATTACAATTATTTTTAGTACCATATCAAAGTATCAGGTATAAGAGACGAAATCTATTTTCTAAATGTATTTGTTACATTAAAAAGTTTAGAAAAAAAATTATAGCTTATAGTTCCCAATGCTTAATATCTAAGCTTTTTAAAAACAATAGTCTGTCAAGTCTACTGGGATCCAAGCGGTTCCGCTCATCACTTGCAATGTTGCCAGCAATCGAAAAAAAGCGCTCACAAGGAACAAATGATCCCACAATACTTACAGCGATTTACTTCCCCTCAATTACTTATTATTCCGTAACAAACACTACATAAAAATAAATATTTATTTCGCCAATCACAGTACATTACGATAGTCTGTCAATCAAGACATAAACAAATGGCGCAATATCAACACAAATACAAAAAGTCAAAAGATTACAAACGTAACTTTTTTATTTATTAGAGAGGCGAAGGAAACTAAGCACACAGGCCTCTCGCGAGTAATTAACCGCCAACGCCGTAATATTACGGGTTTTAAAGACAGTACATTCAACTAATTGTAAATTTTATGGTTTTTACCAAACCAGAAAAAAATCGAATGTCGATTTTCTAGGATGAAATATCGATTCAGTGCTACATATCGATATAAAAAAATCGATTTTTTGGTCCCGAGAAATCGATTCTTCGATCTCAGATCGCCATCCCTAGCCACAGGTTGAGTATCGCTGGTTTAGTTACAAAATTGTTCATCGAGATAGACGGAAAATGATACAAAAAATATGCATGAACAAGTAAATATGATTATAATTATTTAAAAAAAACCTCTGCAAAAGACATTCCCTTGCAAATAGGAGTAGATTGCAAAATATTGAAACAGGAAACTAGCTTATTATGAATCATATTATAATTAAAAATAGAATATTACTAGGAAGTTATAGTTTCTCATGTGTAAAGTTCTCAATATCATACAAACAACAGAAAGAATTCCCTACAAGTTCGAAATTACTTTCAACTGAGCTACCATGATTATAGTTGCGTTGTAACCTTTTATATTTACATCTTAAATGTGGGAGAAAATATCGCAAGTTCGGCTTGCTTGGTTGTCAGCATCCGAGGGCCCCGGTGCACGGCACCGCCTACCTTAGGGGTACTCAACCTTTTGTCCCGCATACATGACAGTTATTTCATGCGGACAATGGAAAAAACACATTATTAGATCAAAGCAACATTGATCAAAATATTTTAACTCATTTTTGGCTTTTATATATTTTAATACTATATTAACTTTTCTATCGAACACACACAAAAAAATATTTATTTTTATGAATTTTAACTGAGTAAAGGAATAATTTCTATTTTCTTCCATCTATGACCAAGCCTTTTGCTTACACATTCTACTATTAAAGAAACAAATGGACTAAATTCATGTGACGTCATAATCACATGATAACTGAGTCGCGTGTTTTCCGCCAATCAGTTCATAAATTAATGCGACGTCATAATTATAACATAAATATAATCACGCGTTTCCAGCGAATTAGTGCATGTGCTTCACTGTTGCCAACTTTTGCTTTTTGCAGGAACTTTCTTTTAGAAAGTACATATCTGTCAACGATATAATAATGCATATAGCTAAATAAAATGCACTTAATTTAAAAGTATTCGTATAATGTAAGTATATATATATTTTAATTTTGAAAACTGTTTGAAGAATTTTAGCACGCGAACTCTTCACCCAATCATCAAATTTAAATGTTATCTAAACTTTACAAGTTGGAACAACTTAATACCGTAAAATCCGGCGTATATAACGCGCACCTATAATTTCAAGCTGATTTTTTTAATTTTTAGGTATATTCGCCGTATAACGCGCACCCCCTTTTTAACGAAGAAATCTGAAATATTAGTATACATTGTTTTTATGCTTTGAAATCATTTATTCGAGGTATTATCCCAAACTTTTGAAAAAATAGTAGGCTTCTAGAACTACAACTCTTTTAGTTCGTAAGGCAAGTCGTTTCATTTAAATAAACAGTGTCTGGATACATGTAGAAGAAAAGTTTTTTTTTATGTTCATATCTTTGCTATTTTTAAAGCTATCATTTTTATACCCGGCGTATAACGCGCACCCTTAAGTTTCGGTCTTATTTTTTGTGTTCAAAGTGCACGTTATATGCCGGATTTTACGGTATGTCCATTTTTAATTAATGGGAAACACGTGATTGCTGTTATCATGTGACCAACATGAATTTATTCCATTGATAGCAAAATTGGTTGATAAATTTCTGTTATATTTTTTGTACATTGTTCACCAATAATTGAGTTTCTTAGTGCAATGGGCCACAGGTTGAGTATCACTAGCCCATTGGTAGCTACGCCACTCATCCACGCTGGTTCATGCGAAACCTTAACCCTGAAGACGGCGAGCAAAGTAAGAGAACTTTTCTATCTCGCGGTCCGAAAATGGTTTATATCCATTCAGGCGTGCGGTTTCTCCATTCGAATAACGCGTTGGTCTTTTCGTTCATTTATTCTTCACTTTCTTTGAATTTATTTAATACCATTTTCTGCAATTATTACTTAGTTCTGATGAGGAGATACATCCGCGAACTCCGCGATCTACACGCTATTTGAGAATTTCCGAAGGTCTCGTTAATAGCAACATTACTAAATCTTATTTGTGGTGGTTATTACGCTTTTAATTTTACGTTTAATTTCTGTGAGGATTTTCTGCTAGGTGGGGAAAAGAGCCCCCCCCCCCTTCTTTACGTTGAATTAATGCTGAGCTCTTTTTTTTCCTCTAGGGAGAATTTTTGGAGTATCATGGATTGAGCAGCAAGAGCAATATTGTTTCAAGATTTCTTGATACCATATACAAAAGTTGCCCCCAGGACCCTTAAAAGTAGACAGTATACAACATACGTCGTCAAATACTCGTACATGCGGTAACTTACAACAAATAAATAGGCTTATGTACAAACCCACCCGACCGAGTGCTACGCCTAGACCCAGACACGCCATAGTAATGCAGTCTAGTGGCAGTGGCTAGTTGACCTATAGTTTGAAATTCCCAGTGTTTCGGAGAATAACATTTGACGGTTAAAATTATTCGGATCATCCAGAACGAAACAAGTTCCTGGGCTAGCTGGCTCATGCACCAACATCCCCGAGTTAAGAGATATTGCAACAAAGGTTAGCCAAAATCACTTACCGCTTTGTTTAGTAGTCGACGCTTCCACGTAGTCCAGCAGTTTTTCTGTCATACTCAATCTTTTAATTTCTTTATACTGGCCATGGTAAATTAGTAAGATGTTGGGTCATCCATGTAATTTGGCGAAGCGAGTCGCGAATTGGAAGGGGGTAAGTCAATATTCTGTGCCATTTCTAGTAGCCATTTTTGGAAGAGGCAAAAAATGCAGCTAAATTCATTGAGAACATATCGCAGAATAAGCCCTAACAATGTTTCTTCGAGCATACAGCGGCACCTAGTGGTCCAATAAAGAAAAGAATTTCTCCCAGTAGTTGGAAGAGTCAATAGTCGAAGGAAAGGACGTCCTTAAAATTCACTGGAGTAGAGGTACACAACACAATATCAGGGTAGTCCAAATCTGAGTAGGTGAGCCAGTAAATAATCATGTTCAAGCATAAATCTGAATCAAGGTCCTCCACTAATTCTTGACAGAGACTTAATAGAGAAGACTTTCTTAGTAGCAATATCTCTGTATTGACTATATGGATGTGTTCTCTAATAATCCGTGTAATGTTTCCAAAAAAAAAAAAAAATATATATATATATATGAAAGCTTGATCAAAACCACAACATTCTTTAGCGAGTGCATCTGCCTGCACATCATAATGGGTAGGAATTCATTGCATTCCTACCTGTGTCAATTTGGAAGTTGATCAGTAGTTAGCACTCTTAACTCGGCGAATTAAGATCTATCGGGTTGGAAGGAAAGTTCTGTCGTATTTTAAAGAAAATATTTGAATGCATTTATAAAAATATGTTTTTAATATTAATCAATTATATATGTTCCATTACTTGTTACCATCTTTCAGGTAACATATAAACTCCTATTTTGTAGAAATTCTCGTACTTGGAGTTAAAACAGTCAGCAACTACCTTAGAAACACTTTCAAAAGACTTGAATTTTTTTTCCGTTAGATAATTTTGCAGAGATCTGAACAGGTAATAATCAGATGGTGCAATGTCAGGTGAATACGGTGGGTGAACAAGGACTTCCCATCCTAACGCATTCAGTTTTTGTTGTCACCATTGCAGTATGCGGTCGAGCATTATCGTGGTGGAACACTATTCCTTTTCTGGACACTAATGCTGGCCTTTTTTCTTTGATAGCTGCATTCAATTTATCCAGTTGATTGCAGTACAGATCTGCGTTGATGGTTTTCCCCTGTTTCAGCAACTCGTAGTACACTAAACCTTTCCTGTCCCACCACAAACAAAGCAGTACTTTTCATTGATGTATACTTGGTTTTGGAACTGTTGCTCTGATGATGTTTCTGGTTTGCAGTAAGATTTTTTTCTCTTAATATTCTCGTAAAGAATCCACTTTTCACCTCCAGTAATCAGCTGGTCCAAAAACTAATCAGATGTGATGAACACATTCTTACACGATCAGACAAATTCTTTTCCGTTAATTCATGTGGAACCCAAACACTTCGCTTTAACACAAACCCAAGAGATTTAATGTGATCTCCAACAATTGTATGGGAAATGCCAAACTCTTCTGCAATTTCTTAACTTGTTAAATGTGGATTATTTTCCAACATGGATCGCAAAACATCATTATCGATCTTAGATGGTCATCCAGATTGATCACTTTTTTGGCTCAGATCCCCGGAACGAAATTTGCTAAACCATCTTGACAAATACGAACATTTACAACATCTTTTCCAAATACCGCACATAAATTTTAACATGCAACCGATGCGTTGCTTCCTTTTTGGAATTCATACAAAATGCAGTGTCGTAAATGCACTTTATCTACTGACATGTTTATTACTTTAAATATTACAAGTAAATGATGAACGGTAAAAAAGGACTCCTTTTATATTATACAGCAGCTAAAGAAACACAAAAAAAAAAAAAAAAAAAAAAAAAATGACTCACTAGCCAGATTTTTTTTTTATTTACAACAAAAACTACCTGCCTATTTAAACTACGACAGAACTTTCCCTCCAACCCAATATATTACATCCCGAGATTGTATGAATAACGGCTCGAATAGAATTTCCTACTGGGGTATATTTTCAATACCTCTCAGCATCACTTTGATCTTCGCTTTTTATATTCCAGAAATTCTCTTCAAAAACCTTAAGCGCTCTCGGTGATTCTAAAGCTCTAACAATTATACATTTCTTATGCGAATGCTACTGCCATCTGGATATTTACATATTGCTACAGTATGGTATTTGTCACATCAGTGTATAAAGACGACAATTCGAATATTTTCATTTTAAAATATCTTCTGACACCAAGAGCTCGAAAATATAAAAATTTCGGCATTTTCCAAATTCTAATTGTTTTCACAATTTTTAGATATTTTCCCGAGACCAGCTCGAAAATGAGAATTATGGTATTCAACGCATATGAAGCAATTTGAACTTTTCTATCATTTTGCAATATTTTTTTTAGACCTTAGGCAGCCAGAGAATAATAAAATTTTGCACACTTGAAAAGTCTCCCTCGAGATTAATAAATTAAAATAATGCAATTTTGATGTGAATTCCATACTGGGCAGAGAATAGATTTAACACAGAACACAACTACTTTTAAAAATTTATTTTCTCCAAAAAGAGTAATTTCCTTTTTTAAAAAATTTAGTCAAACATCATTAAAAGTTCATTCACTACATAACTAGACATATTCATTTAATAAATATATAAAAAGGTTTCAAACATTTGTATTTTGAGAAAAATACATGACATCTATTAATATAAAGCTTTCTTAACATTGGCTTCCCACTTTTTAAATAACATACATTTGAAAATTAACAAATGAATGCCCTTCCATAGTTACAACGGCGAGCAATATTTCATGAATTACAGCATAAATAGTTTTATTTCAGATGAATAAAATATTTATATATAAATATGAAGAGTAATACTACAAATGCATAAATAACACACAGCGATGATATATATAGAAAATTGACAAAATATTCAATAAGAACTTTGGAAAAATTAACAAGTAAATTATCAATGACAAATAAATCTTTCTTTTGATCTTGCAACAAAAATAATTAACATTCATCCAATTTCTTTAACAATTGATACATTTAAATCATACTTCAAAACTAAATTAAAATGGTATTTCATTGAATCAAATAAATTAGTAAAACACTCATCATTTTCTTACGTTTTGAAAGCATTCGTAAAGAAAAATGAATAGGAATGTATTTTTTCATAAACCAATATTTCCTGTTAAATATTCACCAGTAATCAGCACACCAATTATTCTTGTTTATTAACTCGAATAACTGGTTGTCAAAAGCTTAATAATGAAATAGTTAAGCTAAACAAATATAGATTTCTCAGCCCCGTTTCCCTCTCCCTCTTTCTGCTATATCTCTTTTTAAAATGAACTAAAAAGCTTAAAAACAAAAATTTACATTGAAAAAATTTCGAATATGTAATTAAATAGGACTCAAATTTTTATGACCAAAGATATTTCAAATGACTTTTATATAAACATTACTATATAACTTTAATGATTAGTTACCTTGATGAATTTTTGTTTAAAAGTTTCAGTATGTATTTAAAAAAAGAAAAGAAAAAAAGCCACATTAGAATTTTTGTAACTTTCACATAGTATTTAAAAAGCTAATTTAATTTTGGTTAACTGGGCCCACATATAATGTGTTCCAAATGAAACACCTACTGCTATTTGTATCGTTTTTATAGCTGTTGTTTTTATAGCTTTACTGAATAACTACTAACAATTTGTAGCTTTTATTTGTGCATATCTAGTGAGTTGTTGCCTAAGATACCAGTTGAAAGTACTTAACTTTATTTTTTTACATTTTTCATCACAAAAGTATTAATTTAATGTACTACAACTTCAAAAACTAAATTGTTCCCAACTCTTAATTCATAAAAATTGTTTATAATAAATGTAACCTTTAAATTTTTTTAAATTAGATTTTTACCTTTTCATGTTCTTTATGTTAACTATATATTCTTAAAAATCAATGCGTTTTCATATAAATGTGCTCATTTATATAATTATACATATTTTGTAACACATATGGTGAATAAATAAATATCCTCTAAGCAATAAGATACACAAGATATACTTCAAGAGTTGTATTATTATTTTAATGCAAACATTTGATATTCAAGTTTTATTCCATGGTCTCATATATACAGAGAAGTATGAAAAAATATTGTATTCATAGTAAATATAATATGAGGTTATTGAAATTACGTTCACAAGTAACACCTTCTACATTGAGTAGCTTTGCAAGATAACCAGAGCATTTTAGTACTTTATCACTCAAATCCATTCAACACAATGAAGTAGAAGGCATGAACTTAACACTTTTAAATATTTATACTTTCATTGAGAATTTTACCACCATAATTTATTTTTAACAAATGTGAGCCGATAATGTTACAGCTACCACTAATTCTGTTTGGCTTGAATAAAGTACAGATAAAAACTACAAAAACTAAATAGCTTAAAATTAACCCTATTCAAATGGATTAAAATGTACCATATCCAATAATCATTAAAATGATTCACTCATAAAAAAAATTACTTATATAGATAGTAGTAAGCTTTCCACCCCCAAAAGAATTATTTTGCCAAGATGCATGAAATGAATTTTAAATGAGACTTTCTTTATTTTCCATCTTGTCCAACATTTACAGTAGGCCTTAGTTTATTTATTTGTCAATTTATTATCCTTTTTAGTGATGAGTGCTTTAAGATGGTCTATTGTATATGAAAAGAGCAATAAAATATCAATAAATTTCAAAAATATCAAACAAGGACACATAATTGCATGATATACAAAGAATAATTACTCAAAATACTATACACTTTATAGTAAACATGATGAAAATGAAAATATATGCATCAAAATTTCCCCCAACTGCAATGACTTCAAACAAGTTTTGATATGCAATCAACTGGCACCAAATCTATTTCACTGCCAAAATGTTGTTATTTTACTTGAGATATTTAAGTAAATTTACAACACATACAAATATTCACCCTTCATACAGAAAACAGTTTATAAGCCCCTCAAAAGTTGCCAGATGAAGCTTTGAGAAAATTAAGAATTTGAAATTGCACTCCATAATAATAGATGTGTACTATCAAAACCATATTGGTGGCATTTAATAAAGCAGCATGAATTCTAAAAATGGAATATGCTGTTGTGAATATGGAGCATGTGGTTGAAAAATACTGTGAAAAATGATAATTATAAATAAATAATAATCAATAAAGGATAAAAAAATTACTTATTTTTATTTAACTCAATTTTTTTTTATTATTTAAGAATTCAGTAAATCTCAGATTCAAATTTTCACATTCTAGCTTACCATATCAATGAGTGATTAGGCTTAGAACGGTAAGTGGAGAAATATAAAAGGAAGCATATAACTTCCAAATCTGGGTTAATTATGTGCAAGTTATCTTGAAAGTTGGCAGGGTTGTGATAGTACATTCTTTTCTTTCACTCAGTTCTGAAATCAATTTAAATATTTTAAGAGACAGATCAATTTTAATTAGGAATTCATCCTTTCAGAAAAAATGACATTTTACTTTAAAAAAAAAAAATACAACTTTTGTTCATTTGTTTAAAACAGGAACCAAAATTCCTGATTTGAAAAATTACAAATGAAATGCAAGTTGCTAATTTACAATTTTTTTTAAAAAAAAAAGATTTTAACTTATTTCAACTTTTGACACTGAATTTAGAACATATTTCTTTATAAGGAAACTTTATTTTCCAGGTAACAGTAAAGGATAATAATAGAGAAATAACATGGAGAGAAGTGCCTGTCTTAGCCAATGAAAAATAAATAAATATTGCAAAATCGAAAATTTCTAACTTTAAAATTTCAATAGCAATTCAAACCTGTGATACTAAACATTATACCACAAAAATAACTAAAATGAATATATTATTTACTAGAAGCAATAAAATAATCGATTTTAAGGAGAAAAACTATAACAAAGGCTTGACACATACTAAAATTTTCAACTGCCACACAATATTTCTCAAATGCTCAATCTATGTTCCATGCAAATATGAAAAAGACAATTCATGAAACGGTGGTTGAAAATTGACACATTCCGCAAAGCTAAACTGCAGTTACCTTAAAAAAAAATTATTGCACACAAAAAACATATTAAATTATAAATTTTCAATGAATTCCAAAAACCTTGTAATATACACACAAAACAACATATAGAGAATAACATACCTGCTATGAAATTTCTTTTGTAAAAATTAAACTAATTTCGCACATGAAAATTTATAATTCAATGATTTCAATACAGAAAATATCAAACATTTTACTCTAAAAAAGATAAATGCTGACCCAATTTTTAAAAAAATATGACAGCTGCTGATGGTGCTTAATATCAAGCAAATGCCACAGAACCAGAAATGCATGAAGGGTAGATCGAATAGATAGCAATTTAATTTGTAAATTAAAACATTTTTAAAATTATATAATGAAAGCGATACATTTTTAGGCTCTTTTGGCATTCTTTTAACAGAATAAATGGGTGGGAGGACTCCAGGAGTAACAGTGTATCACCAGGGTTTATTCTATCTTTCTGGTGTATTAAAAAAAAATACAGGAAATATAAAATTTTCCTTAAGAAAAAAAATTGACAATAATGCAGTAACATAAAAAGGATATAATTAAAAATTTTCATTAAACAGGAAAAATAAATGGAATTTTCTAGTAATATTAATCCCTGAGTTGATATTAGTTTTATTTCAGTAAAATAGTATTAGAGCAGAAAAAGGTTATGTTGGAGGGTCATGCTAAAATACTTGAGATGGTAATTAAGTATTGTATAATTTTAGTAAAATAATAATGCAGCATTCAAAACCAATAAATTATTTAAAAATCAATACTTGTGTACAAAGGTAGTCTTGGTGCAAGACATGAACTGAATGTGTCCATTCATATTTCCATTAAATTGATAAGTTGCATTAAACATATGCAGATCCCTAAGGTTGTGAAATTTTTTTTTAAAAAAAAATGTTCATATGCTAGATAATTGAATGGCTTAATTAAGCTGAATCAAGAGAAATACAATTAACATTGGTTCACAAGAAAGAAAATATACAAAAGTTCTGAACAAACAGGATTATTGTACCATTTTTTTTTTTTAACTTAACAAAGACTATATCTTAAAAAACACACATTCCAAGATAAATGCTACATTGTAATAAATAAATCAGCAATTAGAATTCACTTATGCTCCATGAAATCAGGCAAGCCACATTTGCTTTCCTCCAAAATAAACAAACTGTGCATGCTTTTTTTTTATAATTGAAGAAAATTAAAAAAATTCCGTCAGACTGAATAGATATTCTTAACAAACTTTTCAGTGAAGATTTTACATCTATTTAAATATTTTTTTCTATGTTTTACCTTCTACTCAAAATTATCTACACTTAAGTTTAATTTTATAATTCTTATGAAAGCTGAATTGTAGTTTTTCAATAATTTAATGTCTGGTCAAATGATA
This sequence comes from Trichonephila inaurata madagascariensis, assembly GCA_019973955.1. Taxonomy (NCBI): domain Eukaryota; kingdom Metazoa; phylum Arthropoda; class Arachnida; order Araneae; family Nephilidae; genus Trichonephila; species Trichonephila inaurata. Next base: position 290,682 of record BMAV01017780.1, on the reverse strand, counting down.
CAGGTGAGCAAAGTAACATTAGATGCTCCAACATCGTATAACTTAAGACCCAATAGCTTTGCTACAACGTTATCACAGGAACATGCTTTCAACACACAAACTGACTCATCAATATATTAATGAAACAAAAACACTGAATGTTTTTTTCACAAGAACTTTTTATGTTTTTTGGTAGTTATGCAAGAGACATACTGAAATGTCTCGTCACTGGTTAGCATCCAACAAATATCAAACACTGCAGGAATCTCTTTGTAAACAAATACACACACACACAGAAACATTTATACATTAATGTACTAATATTCAATCAAAATGGTTACAAGTAAGTTTAAGAATTCAAAGATGGTCAGGCCTATTTCCTGTACAAATCAATTTAACATGGTCAATGTTACTCTCAGAACATAGGCATTTTTCAAATACTTGTTTAGATCTCCCTCAATAGAAAAAACAACAACATTAATTCTTTCCTAAAAACTTACACGGCAGGAGAAATTTCTGAAATAGAAAAACCTACAGCACCATTTCATTTTACATTTACATCTAATGACATGATTGAATTACAGAAAGTGACATTGCTTCACAAATCATAGTCTATAACATATTTATGTATCAAAACAGACAACTTTGACTCCAAAGCAGAGCTTTATACAACAAAATAAATAACTATGAATCTACATTTAAAATAATTAAGTATCAGAATGAACCAAACAGTTCAAAAGAAAAAAATTATCTTCAAAAAATTAAAATGCAATAATTTCTGAAATGTTGCCATGTATTTCAAGAAAAAAATTGCATGAATAATATATACACGAGGATGGGCTACACATAATGCATCATATTCAACAAATGTTTAAAAATCTTGTGAGTATAAAAAATATTAACAGGGAAAACCTTCTCATTGGTGCAAATGTATTTTTAAACAAACATATATTTGAATATGCAGGCATGAATTCAAAGTATACAAAATGGAATAATCAATACATACTACTTTAAAGTTTGGTTCAAAAAACTAAACTATTTATATAACTAGGAAAATAATTAATAAAAAATATAATTACAACACAATAACTTTAATTTTCAAAATTAGGACTATTTATATCATTAATTATAAGAAAAGTGTATTTATTATGTTGCAAAAAGTTTATCCTATTCATAAATTGAATCGGAGAGAATCTTACTTCCAACATGTCTAGTAATTAAGAATTTCGAAAAACAAATCAAATATATTTCAATTAAATTTTAAAGTACAGGAATTTTTCACTTATGGTTGATTAAATCACAAATAACTACTCGTTACAACTATGTTTCATTGTTCAGAGCATAAAAATAAAACTGAATAATTTTTTAACTTTTTTCAAAGGAAAAAATAAGTGTGCTTTTTCAAAAGATACATTTTGTAAACAAGTCATCTCTACAATTTTTTATAAGCAAATCAATACATTTCTAATATTATTTTAGCACCCAGAAATATTAAAACTCAAAGTAGATATAATTATAATGAATGGATAAAATAACTATTTTAAAAGGAAAATAACTAAAAAAATATATAATTTATTTTAATGAAATACTGTTCCTTTAACAAAGCAAATATACAAATAATATTCAACATCCGAGTAAATTGAGTAAACTTAGAATTTGAGATACAAAATAGAGAAGGTATATATAAAAATAAATACTGAGTGTAATAAATCTGAAAGACAATCTTACTTATATTTTTAAAACACATGAACACAAACACACATTTTAAATATTGCACTTTACCAAGCAACTACCAGCTTCATATTAATGAGCTTAAAAGACCTTTGTCAATATGGTTAAAAATAAAATATAAATATAGCTCCAAGAAAAAAAATTGTTTAAATAAAGTTTACAATAATTTTTGTATATTAATGAAGTGTTCCCAAACACTATAAAATGAATGTTACACTTCTAATCCTAAAATATAAATTTCTCAAAAGGCATAAGAAAATATTTTTACAATTTTAATGTAAATGCTCACTGGCATTTAAAAACAAACATTGCACTCCTCAACATTACATAAGGACTTTGAAGCTCAGTTCAACATGAAGAAGCCATGTTATTTCCTCTGATGGTCTTTGAGACCACAATTTGATTCATAACAATGGCCACTACAAAATTTAACTTACAGAGTTCTGCCATCCCTTTAACCCAGAAAAGTGGAGGGTACCAAGGAAAAATTAGTATTTCTGAAAAATAATATAATAACTATGCAAAAAATATTTATGAAAAATCTACTCCAATTCAGAAAGGAATTAATGAACAAGTCAATTGGTAGAAGGTAAGTTTGCAATGAGAGGTTTTCCCAATTTACATTCTATCAACAATTAACTTTCAAGATTCAGATTCATCGTTAAACTTTTCTTTAGAACTGGGAAAGGCTTCTATGACGGTGCACCGATGTGTTCGATCGCGGTATCGAGACAAAAAAGACCCTGGGTCCATAATCGAATGTGTCACTTCCATATGTTCCCGAATCTCTGCATCTACTGTATGAGACTTGTAATCGCTACTCGAGTATAAGCATTTGTATCCACATCCAAAGCACTTGAACTTCCATTTGGAAACGGTGAGTCCTCTGGTCACGGCAGGCATGGATTTCTTGCTCTCCACTGCATCTTCAGTGAGATCAATGATTGGGATTTTTTTGTGGTCAGTCAATTTTATTTTGGACCTGTGTTGTTTTGAGTGTACTAGTTTTGCTACTTTTTGGGAGGATTTTGATGCACTTTTTTGCATTTCAGCCACATTTGTAGTTTTTTGCACAGATGTAATTTTTGATATATTAGTCTGAATCATTGGCATCCTTTTCAAAGACTTTAATGTGCCTTTGTGCATCCTTGAAATTTCGGCTAAAGAGAAGGAAGAGTTTGACTTGTGGTACATGTGATCATTATTCCACCCAGAACTATTCCCATTTGTCTCCTTTTCATCAATCAGTGATTTCCTGTTTTCCAACAAGGACAGAAAATTTCTATAGAAAGGGATACGAATAGATGTGTTTCTGATAAAATAATCCTCGCCACGTTTACAGATAAGTTCTGTCACATCTGTCATTGGAACAGAACATTTTCTTCTGCATTTCTTTTTCTGTTCTTCTGTTAGTTCACTGAAAGTATACACCTTTGGCTGCTGGATTTTCAGTATGCTTCTCCAAGGAGGAAACAGGTATATTCCTTCAGACAGAGTGATGCTGGTTGCAATAGGAACACCGGAAAAACGAGACATTGAATTAAACATCTCAAGTTGCCTTATTGGGGTCAATGTAAAAGTAGATTTTGAAGGTCTGTTTTTCCAGGATTCAATTTCCTTTTTTGAGAGCCTTGTCAAACTAACAGAGCAGTTCTTCCTTTCACATAAATTCTGAAGTTTCCGACTTCTTGCATCCAAACCTGGAGAAAAAAAAATAAGGATTTTATTAAGGTACTATTATTTCTGCAAAAAATGTTCTGTTTATAAAGCTAAGTTGCTAAAAAATATGCTTTTGTTTATAATAATGCATTTAACCCCATAACAATAAAATATGATTTAATACAACATTCAATGTTCTTAATATAACATTCATGCCACACAAGGGCTCACTTTTTCCTCCCCCATACACCAGCACGTTTTTAAATTTTAACAAAGACTATGTCTTGGCATTTTTATCTGCATTTTTTATTAAAGAATATAACCCTTGCCATAAAGAAGTGGTATGTGTATACCACTAAAATGCAAATGCTTATATTCATGGGTAATTTCATTTAACCATTATCATGGTTCACACAAATATTAACTGCTTAGGACAAACAAAATTCAGAGAAAATGGAACTAATACTATAAGAATGTTGCACAAATAGTCAAAAAACATTTCAAAATATTTAAGTGCTGATACACTTTCAGGCTATAATTACACATACTCTTGGATTTGGCAAGAAAAAAAAAAGGGTTTTGGAAGATTAGTAATATACTCGTGGATTTGTAACATTTTACCCCCCACACATTTCATTCTTCATTAATCTCCCTAGAATATCCATTCAAAACTATTACATTTACTATCTACATCTCCACTGGTGGCAGAATCATTACATTCTACACAAGGTTTTTAACTTCAACATAATTAGCAGCCTATCATCAGACTTTAAAATAAACTGCTTGTTTTGCCCTTTCCAAAATTACGGATGCACTTTCCACACAATACCTGCCAACTGATTCACTTGATGAAGCAAAATTGATTATAAAAATTACAATATCATACTCACAAGTAAATAATTTGGTAGGTTAACAGATGACTAATAATAGCATAGTGAAATATTTATGTTTAAAACTCAATGCACTAAAAAACAACTTCCCACAATTGATCTATTCGTAAAAATCATGATCAACACGATAACAGTGCTGTCTGCTGAAATTTACAGAATACTTTTTATGTGAATTCTATATTGTCCACGGTTGGAGGAATATGCGTAAATGATATTCATCCCTAATTCAGGTAACTGATGTATATATTTATTTTAAATGCATGTACTTTCACTTCAGTGGAATTATAAAAACACTTGACATTCAAATCAACAAAACATCTATTAGAACACGTTGTCATTCATTCAGAGAAAGATTTAATATACTACACAGAAAATAATTAATACAATAAGAAAAGAGAATTAAAATATAAAGGGGCACAATATATATTTTTTCATTACACTGCATGCATTGAAGTTGCTAAATTTTAGATGCTCCTACATTTTTTTGTAAAAAATACAGTTTTGCCCCCTGTAATGAAACTTAAAACGTGTTCCATAAAAAGACAGGTGACACATTCAAGGGGGGGGGGGGACGTGGGATAGTGTATATTAATTACAAAAACATGGATATTTGAGATGAATAACTAATTTTAACTGGCCATTTCCTAAGAATACTAAACAAGATAGGGAAACCATTATAACAATTAGTAATTTTTGTTATTTTAGATGAATTCTTACTTGTATTTTTTAAAGAACTGTTCTTTAAATCCCTCAAACAAAACTTCAAATGTATTTCTAAGCAATTAAACACCCTATACATAGTTACTATGTACATACTCACTTGATTACTCTATACATCTGAAGAAAGGACGAGTTTGACTTTTTTAAAAAGTATCATTTTTAAATGCCTTTTGAGCATAAACTTGCTTGTTTTCAATATTTTCTGTAAGAGAGGAATAACTTACTAATGCTCGCATAATGCATTGTCATTTTGATGTGAACTTAATTTTATCTTTCATTTTCCAAATATACTATAAGAATCAAGATAAAGACAAAATAATCAAAGAACAACGATTCTTAAACTTTCAATCGCTGTATAGCCCCCTTTATGTATCAATCTGATAACATGGACTCCCTGAATGATTTAAATGTAATCATTATCATATGGAATTCAGTTCTTAATCATTGTATAAGTGTTTCTATTATATATTTTTTAAAAGTACAGTGGGACCTCTATATAACGAAGTCGCTAAATCCCCCCAAAAAGTTCGTTACATGGAAAATTCATTAAATAGAGGATCAACTTTCAATTTTCTTTATAAAACCACATAAAACAAATTTTAAATTCATAAGCACTATGTATTTAAAAAAAGTAATTATTCACACCTTTTTGTAAATCAATATATATTTATTTTATATAGCTTATCTATAAAAAAAGAAAGAAAGAAAAACTGCAAAAAAAGTTTCTTGATGCCTTTATCCCCTTCCTGAAAAATTAAAAAATTTTTCTTTGATACTCAACTATTTATGTTTCGACATTTTCAAGCTACAAGAAGCGAAGTTACCAGTACAACTGATCAATACTACAAATAAATGGAGACTAGTTCAAGGGCATGAGACTCCATTGAAGGTGAAAGGGGATATTGAAGATGTTTCCAGTGAATTGGACAAGGGGGATTAAAGGTTGCACTTCTAGGACGAAATGTCCAGAATTCTATTGCTTTTGGTGAGTTAGTCACCTAATAAAACCAGTTCAAGATTTATGACCACTAAAAAATGTGCTAAAACAGAGATCTTGAAACGTCCAAAAATCGTTCAAAAATAGGGAGAACAAACATTTAATCACAAGAGAAAAATTTCGTTACACAGAAAATGTAGTTCGCTATAGGGAGATTATTTTACGAAGAAAATTGTGAAATGTTCTTGGTTTCCGGAAAAATTTTGCTATATAGAAAAATTCGCAATATAGAGGTTCGACTGTATTACATTACTGTAATGGCTATGTAGTTGCAAACAATACAATTATTATTCTTGATCGAAATATATGTTCCAGTAATTTTTTATTGAGGGCAGTTTAGTGATCAAATCTAGGATGACACAGCTTTCAATTTTTCCACAAGGCATTTAAGAGTTTGAGGGAAATCTTAACATTAAATGAAAGACCTTTCCCGGACCCATTTGAAACGTGATGGGTTTCCAGGGTTCTGTGGACCACAATTTAAGAATCACTGATGTAGAATACATCACACATAGATCTAATCAAATTCAAATTTTAGGCAATAACAAATAGAGAGAGCTATTGGTGACGGACCTCCTAATTATGAATCTTGGTCAAGTGACAAGGATGACACCCGTGCTGGCACCCCCTTTCCAAACTACCACACAATGGGCTTAGGACTGAATACAGACTGATGTTCTTACTTTTTTTTTAAAGAATAAGTTCAAAAGAATAAATTGCAGTGATGATTCTGTTAATAATAATTCAAGTTCAAAAATTCTGAAAAAAATTTGAAAAAAGGGATATTTAAGATACCTGTTTTAAGAGTAAGTATTCTATCAAGGCGTTGCCTACGTCCATAAGTATAAAAGTGATTGGCTTTGTGCTTTGAGCTTTTGAGCAAAGTGGAGACAGGATAGCTCTTTTCTCTGCATCGCAGCTTGGGGAAGTGGCAACTGCCTGGTTTAGTGGCATTGAATGGAATGCGACAGAAGCTGTCATACTTCTTCAGAGAAATCATCACTTGCTGCTCATTGAAGAAGTTTCTATTCTCATTCAAGTGTAAGATCTTCATCCCCAAGAGAGACGTCAGAGGCATGTCATCAGGGAGTTTCAGGTCCCTCAAGTCCTCTGATGGAAAGTCCTCAAGAGTACGATATGCCTTGCTCCGGGACAGAAGTCGGAGAGGATATTCCGCAAGGAGACTGTCTCTGTTATCTGTCTGCAGCTTCTCTTTTGAAACAAGGTTGAGACATTTAGCAAATTCATCTATGGTAACAGAGTCATTTAAGTAGTCCTCAGTTTGATCACCATCAAAGGCAATAGGAATGGGAGAAAGGCAACACTTGCTTTGCCTAAGAGAAAGACATTGTTCCCAAGTTAATGGCAACTTTTTTTGTGATGAGCTATAACATAAAAATAAAAACCATATTTAATATATAAAAAAAACATGCACAGTTTTTATGACTAAATTGAAATGAAACAACAACTTCCACGAAGGTAAGCTGAACAGTATATATTATACATATAAATACAGAGAGTGACAGATAAAGATTACATATATTTACAAAATTATTTCTATTGTACTCAGAATACTGATCCATACAAATAAAAAATGATAACTTTCACTGCGAAGTACACATAGTTTGCAGGTGTCAGTCTCCATAGTGTTTTTGGTACCATTATCTATATTAAATTCCTTCAAACCCTTTCTCAACAAAAACATTTTACAAAAACCAAGCTATTCCACTTGTCATACAATATCACTTTCAGTCTCTCTACCACTCCTCATTCTTTCCTTCTCTCTGTTGAGGATACAATTGTGCAATACCGCTGTTGAAAAAGCATATGTTTCTCAAACATCCTTAATAAACATTTGAGTAATTTATTATAAACTATTATATTTTTTCTCCAAATATTTTATCAAAATTGATGGATAAGGTATGGAAATTCAAGAGCCATATTTTCAGATATCTTTATTAACATACTCATTAAATAAGATTAATTTGACTGAATTCACATTATTGTAGAACATAAATCCACAAACTGGGACTAATAAGCCACTGGTAATTGTTGGCTATTTAGATGAAATTCAGAAAATTTGAAGGGGAAAAAAGGGAACATTTGACATTTTTAATTAAATTTAAGCTGTACATATCTGCATGCAAGTTATTTTTTTTATCAGTTAAGATTATAAATCTATATACAAATTTGAAATCTTGCCTTTAATCAAAAATAGAGCCTACATAAATTTTCTGAGGAAATACATTATTATAAATTAAATATATTAACTAATAACAAGATTAATTTTTACTAGGTATGTAATTTGTTTCATAATACATAGAACTTTTTTTGAGGTGCAAGTGGGCTTTTCTGTTTTAGAAATTTACTGCCTCTCAAAATACAATTAATTAATTTCAACAAATATTGATCCATTTTGGAAAAAAAAAAAAAAAATATTTAGTGAGCTTTAGAATTTTTTTTTTGGCATCAAGATTTCCAACTTGTTACATATGCTTAAAGTTGCATACTTTATTCTACTTTCAAAAATGTGTTTTCATAAAATATATCTATAGTATTTTCTTGCATTGAAATTTCTTTTTCTTTTTTTGAACACTATTATATATTCCATTTTTTACAATGTTTAATAGCTTAATCAAACATAACAATATTTTGTTATGTTTGATTATACACAGTTATTTTAAGTATAAATAAGAGATATTGATGAAAGATGTTCTTAATTTTACTTTTATACCATGTCCAATTATTTCTGTTCCAATATCTGAGCACACAAAGAGAAATATTCATCAATATTTTTCTCTCTCTTTTTTAAAATTCTTTACCTTGTTATAGGTTCCACCCCATTTTCATCAAGTCCAGCAGGCTCTGTGAGAAGAAAAAAACTTTTCAAACACTTACAGGTGTATTGAAATAAAATATAATCCCCTTTAAAAAAAAATACATACTTAAAGATAAGGTACAGTATAAGAGCATTTGTCACTTAAAACAGTTTTCACACATTCTTTTGTTTAGTAGGGGTATAATCATAAAATATGTTGCATATTATACACACACTATACAGCATAGATTTTATTTCTAAAAACTATACAAATAATGTAAAGTAATACAAATTTAATATGCAATTAATTTAGTCCATTGTAACAAGAATCTACATTAAAATGTGGATCATCTTTTTTTTAAAAACTAAAAAGAATAACAAAATTTAATTCTTGCTTCTAAGCATAATAATCAACATATAACTGCTAATTACTAGTTTTTACAGTAGTTTTATTTCACAATAAGAAACATAGCAAATGCATACGATTATGCAAATGACATAATACAATTTATATTTCGTTGCAAAAAAATTGGCTACAAAATTTTTGTAGGCAATTTATTTTGACATGAGGAATTAGAGTTTGGAAAATAATATATTTTATTATAATATTGTATCTTGAAATTATTCAGTTGTTACTTTTGGCAATCAATAGATGGGGGGGGGGGGAATAAAAATTGCAGAAAAAGAATTTAATAATCGATGTTCTAATTTTAAAAATATACAGGAAAAATTGATTCAGTAAAATAAGCTGATCTGAATTTATCCAAAGGGTATTTATTCATTTAAAAAGTGTGATTAACATAACAATAAATGATAAAAAAAAACACCCACAAATATTAATTAATCAGAATATCATGTATGCACAGAAAACAATCTTACCACCTTTTTTTAAAAGCCGAAACAGACGTCACAAATGAAAGAAAAACAGAGTAATAATTATGGATTTGACATAAATTAAAGTACTGTGATGAATCATAATAGCTTACATTATTATGACAACAATAAAATAACTGAACCTAAAATATTTCCAGATACCAACTAGCGTATCATAGTACCCAGCTTACCATGTAAAAGCAGCATGTGGCACTTAATCCCCAACCATGAGTATAAAGGATTTCTATTTAACTAATTTTTGAAAATAGATGTCTTTCATAAAATTAACATGAAATATAATTTTTTACTTATGTTAAACCTTCTAACAAAAAGTTCCGAAATTTAAAAATATAAATACAAAAAAAAGGCCTTTTGTCTCTAAAATTGTTTCATTAAAATATTGTCATGATTCTCTCAAAAGCTTAAGTAAGAACTTAAAATCTCAGATACAGTAACACTGAAAATTTCTAGACTTGTGTTAAATTATTCTTCAACTTTAATTATTGAAATGAATTTTAATTAAAAGAAATTTAATCAATACTTAACTTCTGGAATATTCTTTATGTATTCAGAACAGTGATTTAGAATATTTCATAGTACTATATAAAGCGGCACATAAACAGCCGAGTCAGATCTCACCCAAGTGTAGCTGCTAATACGATGTTTATGAACTATGAAGGGTTTAAAATGTATTTTTCTCAATTCACACAATGTATCATTACATTTATGTGACAGTCAGGCATTCATCAGCCCGCAATGTATATTGGGAAATTCTTCAAAATTTATATGGTACAAAATAATAAGAAATAAAAATGCTGAACTTTATTTTTGCCAATATGTTCTTTAATGTTAACAAATCTTAATAAATCAAATATATATAACTATAATATATAGCTGGTTCCAAAAGTATACAATATAATATGATGGTTCGTAAGTGCACAAGTCAGTATGACAAAGCGATCTTGAGTTATTGGTAGTAGGGATTGCAATATCGGACCAAAAGTTCAAAACCGGTATTCAGTATTTCTTAGAACTTAATACTGGTAGTAGAAATTTTAGAAAAAGGCAGAAAACACTAGGTGCTTCTTTGTTTTACTAACCAGTTTTATAAGAGAATGTAAATATCACAAAAATAATTTGTAACTAATAAATTATAACAGTATATAAAGAATCACAAAAAAGTAAAAGAACATCTTATTTATTTAAATCACAAAAAAAGTATGAATATCACTATCTAGTCTGTAACTCTTATAAATTTTTGAAATGTGATCTTAAAAAACAATGCATCAATTGTACTGTTATTAAGCCTGGAACATAATTTTGTGCAAATATTACCAGCTGTAGAAAACGCTCTTTCGGTATCTTTGCTAATGGCACTGTTAGCAATGTGCGATATACTTTTTCCAAGTATTTACCTCTAAATCCCTCATCTTCAAATAAATAGATTTCTCGTCAGATGGTTTTGGATACAGCTGCTTTCTGTACTGTATTTTGGTTTGTTGAAAATTTTAGTTATCGCTAATTTTTATTCAAGGAACAATTCCTTTCCACTATCGATATTAGTGTCATCATCATCATCTTCGATAACTGTACCGAATCCTTCTGAATGTGGTAGGTTTGTGGGTAAAAAGTTTTAAGAAAATTTAAACTTTATCACATTTGATTTGGTTAGTTTTTCTTCTTTTTCATTTTTAAAATCATTATAATTATGTGAATAACGTAAGACATTCTCTATTTCGGTACACCTTTCTTCTATGCGATTTTTCAATGTAGTACATAATTCTTCAGAAAGTGAAGTGTGCTGTTCTTTCAGTGACTGCAACATGAAATTTATTGTTGCAATAGCTGTTAATAAATTAGAATCTCTATGACATAATGCCTCAAAAGCCAATTTAATTGGAAATAGAGCTGATACAGTTCTGGATATTAAGTTGAATTCACAGTCGGGAAAAATTATTTTGCAGGTTTAAGTTGATCATTGCCTTTTTGATTGGATTTTTCAGTTTCAAAAATCGTTCCATCATTTGGAATAAATTGTTCCAACATGTTTTAGAATCTAATATTAACATATGTTGTTTTATTTTCAGTTAGTATATATTTTTGTAAAGGGCATTTTTTGTAGGGGAACATTTAAATATCTTAACAATTTTTCGAACTTCATTAATAATACGAAGCAATTCTTGATGAGTTAATATTTCATCCTCATTAGCAATATCTTCAACAATTACATTGTCATTATCTACATTGCCAGTACCACTCTCACTCTCTTCAAAGAGTCGGAATCCGAAGTTTCTGTATCCACAGTATTTGAATTCTTTAGTTTTCTTATTTTTTTGGCATAATACATCTATTACTCCTAATTGAATGCTGTGAGCATAGCACAATTGCTGATTTGCACCAATCAACTTTTTTCATAACTGTTGCTCTATCGGTCGTTATGGATACAATACCTACTTTTAGGGTGAGTGAGTGAATATTAACGTCGCACTGTTCAGATACACGAGGGCTTTTGGCGACGGACCACGTCATTTTGAACCATGGTCAAGTGACGTGGACGACACCTGAGCTGGCACCCCTCACCTAACTACCACACCACACCAACAGGAGGACGTTTCAGCTCTCGATAGATTTAACGTGCATCACTGCCCTACACAGCGGGTCTTTAGTGGTACTGGGCTTGAACTCATGACATGCCTGCCATGATCCAATACCTTGACCACTGGGCTACTGCAGCCCTTCTTTCAGGGATAATCCTTGTCTCGCTAATTTAGATTTAAGCACTTCCACACATTTTTTGGTTGGCATACTTCCTGAGATATGTGTAAGTCCTATATTCCAAAACTCTTTTTCTGAATGAACATTTCTATTTAAATAATCTCTTTCTTACACTCGTCGATTCATCAAATGTAAGACTAGATTTTTCACCATTTGCTTTTAACTGTATTAGCTCATGTTTCAAAGAATTGCGAACACTGTTACTGTAGTTTATAACAGTTCTTCTTATAGTATTAATCGACGTTGGTAGATTATTAAAACCTCTGGTATATATATAGATAGATAGTGCTTTTCGTAATTCAGTAGAAGTGCAAAACACTCAAAATGGTAAACCATCTAATGCTGTCATTTTACTACAATTTCCTCCAAATTATCTTTTTTTTTTTAAATAATCTAAAATTCCTGACAGCTTGGGCTTAGAAACTGTACTTAAATTTGTACCTTTATCACAATTAGATTCTGTCTTTTTAACAAATTTGTTTCATGTTTCGTTTTTAAATGAGTATGAAGTTCGCTTGTACTTCCTCCATTCACTTTAATAACTCTAGAACATTTTTTACATAGTGCCAACATATTCTTTTTATCATATAAATAATGAAACCACACCGAAGTATTATCAACTGATTTTTTATGTTCTTTAAAGTTGTTCTTATTCATTATTATGGGTTATTATTTATGAGTATATATATAATGAATCTGAAAAATATTTTGAAACCTAAAGAATGACATGTGAACAACAAACTTACCAATTTAAAAAATATCAAAATTACGCATTTTCTTCACTCTTAGATACGAATATCAGACTACGAAACCTGCGCGAGTGCAGTATCGCTCTGAGCAGTAATAGGATAGTTTTGGCCTTGGATGATTCACATATTATATAACTTCTTTTGATTGTACGATACAACTTTGTATTCACAGTTTAATTAATTTTGATCATTAGGGAGACATTGCAGTAACAGGTGTTGGCGGATGAAGGAAGGCAGATGAACTTGGGATATGTTATTCCTCTTTCAACGAGAACTTAATAAGGAGTAGTGTATTTAGTTCTATTTATCAGAGAAATAATTTACGTCTATATTTTAGGTTAGTAGTCTTTTATCCTGCAATTCAAGCAATGAAATAAATCAGATGATGGATTTAATGAGTTGCTTGAGAACTGTGGAACCCGCTAGGAAAAATAAAAATTAAGAACAACGAAATGAGTGGAATATAGACCACTATCTTCACCTTCTGAAATGGATGTAAAATTATTTCATTTATAATGTATTTTAATCATGGTGCAATAATTAAAACTATAACATAAAAACATATACTATTTTGCTATGTTGGCGATCCCTGAACATATAGTGGAAATATTTTAAAAATTTCTAATAAATACTAAAAAAAACTGGTATTTAAACTTGTGAATACCAGTATTTCAAAATTGTACACAATTGGCTCAAAATATCGGTATTCGGTATCGCAATCCCTAATTGGTAACTAACATTCTGGATGACTACGAGTGCAAAGGGTTAACGAACTTATAATAAAATGTTTTCTTTTTTTTTTATGTACTATGAAAAACTAACAGAATGGACTATCTGTGTGACAGGCAGACACCAAGTTGGTAATCATGTGATTCCAGCGTCAATATTCGCACGTGTGTATTCATAGCGTTAGTTTTCCTATGTTTGTTGACAGAATTCTTGTGTCTTAATTTTATCTAATTAAAAATATATGATATCATTGTATTTTTTGCATTATTCTAGTATATATATTTGTTAGGAAATATTTTTAACAACTGTTTTACATAATTTTTGTTCTTTTCTAATTTATTTATCTAATAAGTTTTCCAGTGCCACTGGAAATTGAAGTGTTGCTGTGAATGTGTCGAAAGGATTAGAATTATTCGACGATAAATTCGTAAGCAAGATATCATTTACTGAGCCTGATTGCTTAGTGAACGATGATTTTTTTATTCAAGGCTTTGCTAAAGCTGAAATGAAGAAGAGAGTGACGTACAAGCCATCTGTTCAAATCAGAACAACTTGTCAGGTAAGTTATAAATTATTTTGTTTTAATTTAGGTACTTTTTTTTTAAAACTATTATGATTGCCTTACTATATATTTACTCTTTTATGCTTTAATGTAACTCATTGTTTTAAAATACAAAATAGGATTCTATGTATTAACATTGATAGTTATCATTTAATTATAAGTTGATTCCAAAAGATAAAAAGAAATGTGTGAATGGACCAATTTATATTTTTTTAATAGCTACATTATTAGTGACAAGTTTATAATTTGATTGTTATTTTTTAGAGTAGCATTGAATATCAATTGCATTGTTTTCTATTTTAATGAATAAGCATTATTAAGCTATTTTTTTAGTCATTCTATAATTATTGCTATTTATAAGTAAATCCTAATTTGATTCCAACACAATAAAAGTAAACGAAAGAAATGCCAAACCATTTTGAAAAAGAAATGTAAATTTTTCATTTAAAACTTCAATTAAATAAGGAGTAATATTGTGTAAACATTAAGATTCTCCCAAATTGTTAGTAATTTTTCTCATAAGGCAGAGTATTTTTAATTCAAATACTTTATGACGTGTTTTTATAAACTGTTAATTTTTATTTATTTGAAATTTTCATTCACATGATTTATTTATTTAAATTTTAAATTATGGTTTTTACTTAAAATAATTGAATTTAAACTGAGCTGTGAATTAACTTTGGAATAAATTTTTCAAAATGTATTAGTCAGTTGACTGATATGTAAATATCGAAAACTTATATGAATTTGCAATCTAATTTTAAAATTTATTTCTTTAATATTTAATACTTTTTTTAACTTTAGGTTATAAGTGCAACATGCACTTGTCCTGCTGGAGGTACTTCAGCATTTTGTAAGCATGTATTTGCATTACTTCATGCAATCAATGATTACATAACAAAAAAAATGTATGAAGCGCCAACGGAAAGATTACAGACTTGTCACCAGCTGAAACCAGTTAAAATGGTTCCCCAAACAGCTGAAGAAGTATTTATACGCAAACCAGTATTAGAAGTAGAGAATGAAATTGGGTTAGATCTCCCGCCTAATCTTTGCTATCCATGTTTTTAGTACATTTGGATTTTTTAAAGGATATTGGAAGAAAGTTTTGTTTCTGCAATTGTCGTTCCTTTTGGAGTTATTGCATTCATATGCTGCACAGTATGTCATTTCTGAACGTAAAAGAATAAATAAATAATTATCTATACGAGCTTAAGAGCAAGATAGTCATAAACAAATGACGTCGTATGCACGTGCACAAGAGCTAACTGGAATCATATGATCGTGACATCACATGAATTTAGTCCATTTAATGAAAAGTATATAACAGAGTTATTTGAAAAATCATTCTGAAAAATAGACAGGTTTAGTTTCATTTAACAGTGAGAAATCTTTTAAATATCGTTGTAAAACTGCAACTTATAAAAAAATTACTAAAATACTTGAATATTGATATTGTTTCAGAAATGGCACACTTTTATACATATTTGTTTAAATATCATAAAAAGTTGTTGGTGAATCGACAATTTTTTTCTTTAATAGTAACTAGCGTCTCCCTAAGCTCCTTGTTGAATCTTTTGTAACAAGTGGTAAAATTCTTAAAAGCGTTCATTCATTATATCTGAGTTCTTCCCAGGAAAATGTGACTGGACTTTGTACTATCCTATGAGTGTATGTGACAAAGTGAATGTGAACGATTTCATTTTGCCCAACAATTATCACATTTTTTTACAGTTTTTATATTTTCATATCTCAGAAATTCAATCCAACTTGCTCGTACTCACTTTATATATCAAATATAAAATTACAAGGAAAAAAGGTACCAATATGCTTTAAGGTCAAATAATTTTCAAATTTTACTTTTTGTAACATTTTGAATTTTTGTATCTGGCTAAAGAAACACAAAAACATTTATATATAGAGAGAGAGAGAAAGAGAGACAACTATACCAACCCACCATCACTCACTGAAGACACTTTCTGCCTCTTCAAGTGATGCCAGTCAGGCACAACAGATGTTTCTGCAACATTATTGGCAGGTTGTGGCTCAACCACATTCACTCTTCTAGGAAGATTCTGCAGGACAAAATTTGTATAATATTTTTAAATCTCTTTTTTACATAAATCATTCTCAAAACTAACTTACATAAAAAAAAGATTTCTCAGCAACACAAAGCTCACTTTGCAAACAACTTACCAAGAATTTTTAATAAGGTAGATAATGAAATGAGAGAATAAATGGTAATCAATGCTTTAATCTTGGGGCATATAGTTTAGGAATTATGAAACATTAAATAAAGATAATAAATATTCTAGAACTATTAAATAACTTTCTAACATGTGTGAATACTTGTTATTCTAAAAAGTTCCTAAATTCTAAAACTACTGTTGTCGATTTATCACACCACAGATGTTTTCTGAAATACATCTAGAAGTCTAATTTTTATGCTCATCTTTTCTTTATTTTCAAAGCTATTTTATATCCTGCATGTAAAGTGCATCTGTAAATGTCAAACATACTTTTCATGTTAAAAATGTACATTATACTTCAGAAAATTCAATAAATGTTTTTTTATCCAATAACACTTAAGTCATCTTTTAGCTGAAACCTTCATGTATATTAAAAATGCATGCCATTCTCAACAAAATTAAAAATTTTCTTTAGAAGTAAATTTATCTTTTACTTTCTTTCTCAAAATTTATATTTCCCTTCGTAGACATTTCATGTTTTTACATTCTAAACTGGATACTTTTTCTAAAATACATTTTCCATAGATGTTGCCTAACAAAGATTTTTCAAGTGTGTATTTGATTTCACTCAAAGTCACATATATGAGGGCTGACATATTACCATCAAATGACAATAACATAAAAAAAAAGCTACGATTCCACTACATTAACTTCCACATCAAGTTATAAAAAGAATTAAAGGCCAAATGTATTAACAAAGTAGCATCCTCCATTATTTAATAAAACTGACTATATAAAAACCAGTACCTTAGCAACATCAATGGCAATCTTTGGGCTATCATAAATTCACATAACAGTGGAGTCCCATTATACACATGAATTTCTTCCCTTTGAAATACAATTATATGAAGAACATAAGAATAAAACCTTTATGAATACAATTTTAAATGCATTGCTTTACAATTTTATGAAATAATTTCAGTAAAATCCTATCTTGGTATACTGATAAACAAGTTTTGAAAAACATGCCAAAGTGGAACCAAGAGTGCAGTTTTCAAACTCAAAGCATAAAAAAACACGAAACAAGATGGCTTGAACAGTTTGTGATGAAATGGGCAATATTATGGAATAAAATCAATTTTTTTTAAAAAAAGAACATTAAAGAAAAACTCATCCAAAAAGTGAAAATAGAAGTTATTACGAAGGATCATCCTTTTCCACAAGAGGATATAAATATGATAATCACACAGGAAACATCTGAAAATCTTGTCATCCATGGAATGATTCCTTCTACAATGCCACATGTATTCAGCGAGTGTTTGTAAACATCATACTCTAAAGTGACACAAACCTATATGTATTGAGCGAGATAATGATCGGAAAGCAGCATGATATTTTAAGCAAATATTTTACTGCCCACTATGACTTTTCAACAGTGTCGATTTAAGCTCATTTCGGGCCCTGGGAGCAGAACATCTACTTGACACTAACAGATCGAAATTTATTACCAGAAAAATCTGGTTCAGTCCAATTTTTCATCTAATAGCTGTCCCAAGGGCCCAATGGATAAACCAGCACTGCCTTTCAATGTTATTTGTGTGAGCACCAGTTTCAGAGGCCCTTAAAAGTCAAATCCATGGTTAACTTTAAAATGAGCATATGCCTTTTTAAAGGCAGTCACAAACTAAGCCAATCACCTACAGTATTCTCATTTATACCCAATTAATTTACAACAAAACTCCCCCCCCCCCCCGGTGGGGATGCTATGCATATTTTTTCAAGCAGATACACCAGACATTTAAAAAATAAAGATTTATATAAAGTTTAAGACATGCATTTTTACATTTGTTTTCTTTGAAGAGATAACTATTCATTTACAAAGAATTTATATGAGACAACCAATCATACATAAAACAATATGCAATCAATACCTTAGGCAGAGTAAAATAACCAATGAACTGTCATTTAAATGTCTAACCAATTTATTTGCACATCCATCGTAATCAATCAAAGGTCACAAAATCATGTGTCTCTAATACTGCTAGTCACATTATGTATATCAGTTATACTCAACCTGCAGCCCACTGGGTATTTTTAAGTGGCCTGGTCATGGCCCATTGCTCTGAAAAATTCATTTACGTATAAAAATGTGGCGGGAAATTTTTTGTTAAGAAATCAAATATATCAATTTTGATTTTTGTTGTCGATGTCATATGGGTGTGAATTAATATATTTTTTCCCTTTCGATTACACAACAGTGGAGTAGCGACCATTTTATGAGTGGAACTAATTTTTAACTATCTTTCATACCTTACAAACAAAAAATAGTCGAAGAAAATAGGTTGTTTCAAGACGATTGGGAAGTTGATTATTTTGTAAAAAAAAAAGTCAAAAAACAAGAATGGATCAGTAATTGTTTGATTTGTCACAAAAGTGTTGTATTTAAAAAATACCAATAAACACAGGAACCGTCCAATGACATTTTCCCCTCGAAGACCTCTTTCAAGAGGTGATAAATAGGCTTTCTTGAATAATCTTTACAACAACAAAAAAGTGTTTTGTCAGTGGTAATGCCACAACAGTAACAAAGGCACCCTATGAAATTTGTTATATTATTGATAATCACATGAAACCGTTTACTGATGCAGAAATTGTGAAGGAGACATTCTTAAATGCTTCAAATTTAGAAAAATTTAGAGACAAAAATAAAAATTATAAAAAATAATAATTAAAGAAAAAGTAAAACAGGAGTTTTAATATTTTGATTAATTTTCTACATTTTAAATTTTCTAAGTTATCTTGGTTTTAAAGCATTTCTCCTTCATTAATCCTCATGTGACCCGCATGAAATAGCCATCATATGTATGCGGCCCACGTGAAAAAGCTAACATGCATGTGGCCCAGTAGAAAAAAAAGGTTGAGTACCCCTAATATAGATCATTAACTCCTTGTGCACAACTCTAATCAAATATATTAATTAAAAAATTTTCCTTTCCATATATATCTCATGCAATTTCAACACTTTTTGCATTTATACTCTTTTCAGCAATCAAAAACCTTCTTTCATACATCATTCAATCAATTCCTTTTGCCCTCTTGTTTCCAAATGATTGAAGAAAAAAAACATTAATTCTTCAATACAATTCATTTTGATCAGCTCTCCAGTACTCACATGTATGGAAAGTAATCAAAAAAGTAAAACCGTTATATAGTTATAATGGTTCGCAGAAACTAGCAGTCACTAGTTTTGAGTTTAAAAAAGGTAAGCCAGCATGGTGAACTAAGTTTGGTGACAAAAAGAAATCAATGCCAAATCCTAAAAGCTGTAAAAGGACCTTGTTTCACATGCATTTAATCATGTACTCTTTATGACTAGAAACTGGTTGACTAATCATAGCAGATATTATAACCCTTCCATATCCATACTTATTGGCATTATAAGTATGGATATTATTATCATTATTGGTTTTTGAGCAACTTCTACTTGATTTTTTCATTGCATCATGCCTTGAACTTTTTTCACATGATGGACAATATCATACCGGACATTACAAGAAATGCATATCAACACGACATACATCAAAAAATGTATTTCTAACTCTTTAACCCTTTCACTGCACATTCTGCGATTTCCACGGGCAAAGTACACATAGCAGATGTTGCACTATGCAGCGAGAGGGTTAAGGATATATTTATACACTTGAATTCTTTATATGTTTTAAAGCACATTTTCTCTATGTTAAGCAGAACTATAGAAAAATTGACCAGTAGGGGAGAAAACTGTTAGGGATGGATATTTTATGAAAATGTATATAAGTGATCTAGGCTTAAAAGTGTAACAAAAAGCTAAAAAGTATAAATTCTATGTTGAAAACACTAAAGTTGGCAAGTATGCAAATGTGAAAGAAGCAAAATTTAAAAGACTCACAGAATTTCGTTTCCCTGGTATAGTACATAGAAGATTTCCACTATTTTTACAATAGATGCTGGTGGATCCATCTGGATTATCTTGGATTTTAAACATTTTGGAAAGCTCTATAAAAACATGAATAAAAAAAATCAATATATTTAAAAAAAATTGTCACAAAAACAGAGACTATGGATTTTAAATGAACCAAGCTCTAAACACAAATCAACAACTTATACAAATATATAAAACAGTCTTCTCTGCTTATTTTTACTTAAATAATTGTATTAGTTTATTTCAAGTACAATAAAATTTTTTCAAATAGGCCAAAATAAAACATTCTCTAAACCCTAGATATAACTGATATGTAGATTAATAATTAAAAATTCTGAACTAGTAATTGATCTCCATCAACACATCTTTCGTAAAACTACAATTTTGATTTTCAACATTTACAGGGTCCGGCATATTGACCTCCTGTTTCAAAAGGCAGTTACAAACAAACAAAACAAGATACAGAGAAAAAGCCTTTTATTTGTGAACAACATATACAAAGCTATTCTACATTAATAGGTTTTAAAAATTATGTCTGCTGAATGGTGTCCTCCAATGTTGACACATTGACAAAGTCTTTCTTGAAAGTTGTCCATAGTTCTTTGTTTCATTTTTAGTGGAATGGCAGCCACTGCCTGGGTGATTGCCTCCTTAAGTGCTTGCAAGGTTGTAGGGCGATGTTTGTACAATTGTGCCTTAAAGTGTCCCCAAAGAAAAAAAAACAAGGTGATAAATCAGAAGACCTTGGGGGCCAGGCAATGTCTCCTCACAAAGAGAAAAAACATTCAAGAAACAACTCTTTCAGAATTCCCAGGGAACGCCAAGAAGTGTGAGCAGTGGCTCCATCTTATTGGAACCACACTTCTGCTTCTTATGGTCCCCAAGAAACTGGTTTAACTTTGGTCCAAGGAAGGTCTCAATCATGTGACAGTAGTGATCTGAAGTAACCATTACCTTATCTTTTTTATAAAAAAAATAAGGACCTCACACACCCAAATTCAGCAACGGTGCACCAAACTGTCAAGCAAGGGCTGTGAAGTGGTTGTTGGTGAAGCAGCTGAGGGTTTTCTGTTGCCCAGTAGTGAAAATTTTGTTTATTTACAGTGCCTGACAAGTAGTGCTTGGCCTCATCAGACGAAATCAAAATAGCGCCAGGAAGAATGTCTCAACATGCAATTCTGAAAGTTTGAAATCTCCCTCACTTAATTCATGGGTAACCATCATTTTGTATGGGTGCATGTGAAGATCTCTAAGCAAGGTTCTTCTAAGTCTCCTATCAGACAATTCCAGGGCAGTTGCATGTTTAAGTGCTGAACGCTTTGGATATTGCTCGATGGGCGTTCTCACACAGACCACATTTTTCAGCACTGTTACAGTTCGAGGTCGGCCAGACTATTTCTTTTTCAGTGCAGAAACAGTTGCTCTAAAGTTTACTACCTAAATGTGAATAGTTTTTCTATCCAGAACAGTATCATGACAGCCCAGATAGAATTGAATGCGAAATGCTCGCTGAGTAGTACTCGCAGAATCATCATTATGAATATACTCTTACACAAATGCACAATGTTCACCGTGCCATGCCACTGCGACTACTGCAAATCTCACACATATACCACTAGCGATCTAGACCCCCTTCACCACCCTATCTCCAATTTAACTCATACAGCACCCTCTTGGGATTTGCTGGACTCTGTATAATCAAACAAATTGATATAATAATCAGTAATTTTGCTTTCCCCTCATACAGTGAAATGTGTTTAATGCGAAAGCACTTGAGATGAAATATTGGTTAATATGAAATAATACAGCGGTTCCGACAAACTATTACATATTTTCATGCACTTTTTTTCTCTTAACAGCAAAAGATTTCCCCTTCTTCAGAAAACACCAGCCAGATTGGACTGTCCTACTGTATCATGGGAAGGATTTCTTGCAGTAGATCAGTGATTCCCAAAGTGGTCTATATAGATGTCCAGGGGTCTAATGATGACCTAAATTGGACATCAGCGAAAAAATAATTGGGGGGTCTACGACACTGGCTCTCATTAAACCAGATCATGTCTTCAATTTTTTTAAAAAAAAATTTAATCAAGTGGAAACCAGACTTACCTATGTAACAGATTTATTTATAAAATTTCCCAGAGTTTAATTCACAGTTACACAATGGGAAAACAAATTTTATTAAAAAAAGGACCATCATTTCAGCCTTTCTTACCAGAGTTAAGCAAAAGGACTATAATATTGGACATCGCAAATTTTCCCAGTTTCTTTATTAGTCACAGGCAATCTGTCGGGAAAATGACATTATAACCTATGTTCGAGATGTATATGCCCTTAATTCAGATTTTGAAACTAGGTTTGAGAATGCTTTAACTTTTGTAATACCAGAGTAAGCAATGAATTCATATAGTCATATTAAAAAACAACAACAAATGTCAGATTATAAGAGGAACTGATTGGAATAGACCCTAACAAAGATCTTGAAGTAAAGTTTAGAAAAGGATGTCAGCAATTTTGGCTATAAAAAGATATATACCTGTTATTTATCCTGAATTATGGATTAGCTTGAGAAAGTTTTTAATTGCTTTTCCAAATGAGAAGGAGTTTCAGCATGGTTGCCAATCTCCAGAAAAAAAAGAATGGTCACTAATAACAGAGGACAATTAGGGTTAAATCTCACAAGATTGATGCCAAATGTTGAAAATTTGTGATTGAAGCCCTAGATTTATTCCTCTCATTAAAAGCATTTGTTCAGTTTTCTCAGTTATTTTATGTTTTAATTAAATTTTAATTTAATTAATATGTGTTTCTTAAGTTTTAGACACTACGCTTCACTACAGCTAGAAATTTAAATCTTAAAATAAATAGCTCTATACCAGCTGTCAAAAAGACATTTAAGCTGATACATTTGCAAAAATTTAATATTAGGTAAGTAACAGTCTCCCATAACTGAAAAACATTGCAAGGGCTCTATGTGAGAAAAAGTTTGGGAACCTCTGCAGTAGATGACTATGTGTGTACAGACCCAATTATGGCAGACAGAAACGTTTTAGTTTTTTCAAAGCTCAAAATATCACTGATGCAGATTTCGACAACGAAAATTAAATGAATGATGTAGCTCCTGTTCTTGCACCATCCTAAATGAGGAACATTATAAAAACTGCACAGTTATTTGGACATACATTCCAATAGTGAAATGAATAATAAAATGGATGGTATCGAACAATTTAATGCTACAAAAGACAATGCAAAGAACGATTATTTTCTAAAAACTCAATAAATATTTTTTAAAAAATAAATATAAAAATAAAAATCTTACATATGAAGAGCAAAAGAGAAAAAATCACGACTAAATCACCCAAGTTATTAATACATCATATTACAAATTAATTCTGCCACTGTGTACCAGAAAAATACTATTTATATAAAAGATATGATTAGAATCTTATTTTCTCTAAAAAATTAAAATTTACAGCAGAAATAAAATGTTGATAAACATAATCTTAAGAAAAATATATATTGAACTAAAATCACATTTTAAAAAGTAAGGGGAAAAAAAAATTGAGAATCATTCCACTTCAATTTTTAGAAAGAAACATACCCTATAATATGGTCCAATGAAGGTAAAACATTTGTTGAAGTTTACTATTGCCTTTGCTACATGACTCATCAGAAATCCAAAGAGCACATGTTAATCTTTGCTAAAAGCTATACAGCTGTTAATATAAGAGAGAAATTAGACATCAAATAAGCAAATAAAAACATGATGACAAAATATGCACCCAAATGATAGTACCTCCTTGCATCAAAGTTTAACCTACAGTTTTTACAAACTAGAATATACCTTAAATTTATTAAACATTCAAGTGCAGAAATAGCAGATTTAAGAATAAAACTTTAAAAAATTTTACTTTTAAGCTCATATATTGTAACTATATTCAATTTCAAAAGAAGTTTACATATGAAGAAACAAAAACAGACAGTAGGAAATTTTATACTTTTGCTGAGTTTTTCAGAATTTTTTTCTGAATTTAAAATAATATTAAGAGAAATATAACAAGGTCATGCAAAGAAAAAAAAAAAACAATATATTCTTCTACGATGGCAATAATAAAATTTTAAGCTTTTTAAACAAGAATTTAGAAAGATAAAAATATTTAAAAAAAACTATTGTATTTCTTTCCCCCTCCCCATGTATACAGAGCTATATTTTCTTTCTGAAGCTCATAAGCAACATCTTATAGATAATGAAGCTTAGAGAATAAGGACAATTCCTTTTCTTTTATATCCCTTCAAGTCCTTTGATTTTAAAGAAATGTACTAAGTGACACTATCTAAAGATAAATTATAAGACCAATAAAAGATAGGTATAGCATAATTCTTCCAATTATACATCCTTATTATCAATTATATATCTGTAAAAAATGTGATGAATTTCTCTTTCACAGGTACATATATTTATGGGTAATACAAGCTGCGTGGGAAAAAAAGTTTAAATCATAAAAGTTATTTAAATCAATGCTATACAAGCACACACACACAAAAAAATTTATGCAATTATCATTGGCAGTTCTTTGATTCATATTTCAGAAATCTTTACTTCAGAGCATAGTTGGATATGGAAAATTTTTTAAAACCAAGACTTGAAAAACCAATAACTTTTCCTCCCAGATCAATATGCAATTCAAGAATGAAATATTTTACAAACCACTTCAAATAACACAGAGTTTAAATATTCCAATTAAATAATTTAAAAAATACTAAATTTATATAAAGAGAATAAAATAATGTTACTAAATTTATATAAAGAGAATAAAATAATGTTACTAAATTTATATAAACAGAATAGTGCATAGAATGAAATACACAATAATTCTTTGCTTGAACCTTAATTGTAAGAAAGAAAAGGGGGGGAAACGTGTTTACATTTTTGAGAAATTCAACCTGTCACTATTTCAATTCACAAAATCAGGAACCAGATGAAGCTTCGTTTTTTTCATTCTGAAAACTTTAAAAAAAAAATGACGTATTTCACACAAAACATTTTCTTTTGTGAAAAATAAATGGTATTACGCAATTCATATGTCACCGATCAAACGATCCGTCCGAACTTTTGAAAAAAGATGTTCCCGCCTATGTTGCTGTGCTCCAATTTTAACTCATTTAGGGCAATTTTTAAAAACAAGAAGGTCATTTTACTAGCATCACCACTTTCCATTTCATTTTAATTTAAAAATTTTCATTTAATTATATTACTGTAAATTTAAAACGTGTAAACTAAAGGTTTTGAAATGAAATTTATTTTGCGTTTCAAGAATTGCTGAACTAGTAAAGGAACTTTTTAAAAAGTTTTTCAGTGGGTTATATGCGATATCTTTTAATAAATAAGGTGAAAACAATTCATTTAAGCCCACTTCAATTCATAAACAGAAAACAAAACTTGCGATATTAAAATGCAGCCAAAAATTAAAAAACGATATATATTAAGTGGACATTTTTAAAACAAAGAAGCATTTTAAACTATATTTTTGAGAAATATAGTATAAAATCATGCATCATACTTGATAACTTTGACGCTAAATAACTCACAACGGGATAGTAATGATTTATAAACAAACATTAAAATTTGAGAATAAAAAAAAAAATTGACAACAAATATGTCAACGATCGCGAATTAATTTGAATGAAAGCTGAGATTGCCTCACACCAAAAGTTGTAACGTCCACCAAATTCACGCA
Organism: Trichonephila inaurata madagascariensis; assembly: GCA_019973955.1. Classification (NCBI taxonomy): domain Eukaryota; kingdom Metazoa; phylum Arthropoda; class Arachnida; order Araneae; family Nephilidae; genus Trichonephila; species Trichonephila inaurata. The sequence goes on along the minus strand of BMAV01017780.1, from coordinate 264,312 downwards.
TCGAATTCAGTTTCTCCTCCTTCTGCCACGAGATGGCAGAGCAAGTATTCCTGGGAAAAGAAGTGATGGATGAGTTTTCGAAAAAACAATATGTAAAAGTTGCTACTATATTATTTTTAGTTCCGGAAAAAAAAAAACATGAAAAAGCTCTAATTTTTAAAAACAAAAGATTCAAAATCCACTGCCAAAGAGTTAAGAAAAAAAGCAGAAATAATTTTACTCTAATTGCAGTCATAAGTTTAAATTTAAGAAAAAAAAAATCCAATTTTGTCTTCCTAGATCACCGTATCTAGGATGAAATAGTGGATTTTTTTTTTAATCTAAGATTTTGTTCGACTTAAAAGATGAAACTTTTTTGAAAAGGAATTTTTTTTTAACCGTAAAAATAAAAGTCGCTTAAAACTGGTTACAACTGGTTGAAAACTGACGTCACTGTCGACTCAAATACGACATGACGTGTTTAAGCAAAATAGAACAATGAAAAAAAAAAAAAAAAAAAAAAAAAAGGTCAACTTTTGCTTAAAAATGTTCGAAGTCTGTATGTAACAATCAAATGATAAGGATATTTGAAGGGGAAAAAAAGGTTTGTACTAACAATATATCATTATTAGTATTATTATCAATTGAATATTTTTTGAAAATATATAGAAATATGTATCAAAATGATATAATTTGAATATACATACTTAACATAATAATGTGAACATTCAAATGCGATATACCTTATTGCAATAATGTAGGGATACTTTCAGCACTTCCAAGAAGAAGAAAAAAGAAGGAGGGGGGAGGGGACCAATTATTCTTAAAAATATGATGTGTAGGCTTAGAGTTCGGATGGATAAAAATTTGGAAATGCATCATTTTTCTTTTCATTGCTTTTGAATTAATATATGTTGAATCGATAATGATGTTCGATAATATTTTTAAAATTCTTTATAGTATTAACACACGGGAAAACAACGCATTTGTTCAAAGATGTAATACATTATACTTGCTGTAACTATAACTTGTATAAAATATTTATCTCCATATATGAAAAAAAGGTGCTTGCGTAGTATCTCAACAATGTCAATATTCAACGTAACTCTCCAAGTTGCCAACTCCGATTTCCCATGTGTCATACGCGCTGAATTGGCAACCATGCGCTTCTTTTCTTACAATGTCACCAATACGGTTGCGATAATACGTAAGTACCAAATAAAGATTTTCGTGGTTCTGTAATAAATTTATTTATACATAAGGTATAGTCAGTAAAAATGGGTCGTAAAAAGCTGAATTTTACTGAAGAGGAGCGCTAAGAAGAATTTGCCTGCCGCCCCATTTTCAGAGCTTTCTTCGAAATTCCGCTTACGTCACAAATCGTGATATTATAGATTTCTCCAGTAATTTCCAGAAGCCTCCATATGGTCACCAAGTCGCCAAAAACTATGCCAACTTGGCTGCATCACCAATATTTCCCCATTTCCATTAAAACGCCATTATAATGTAAGGGACACAGTTGCTTGCGATTATTGCAATTGTTATCATAACTAGGTGGGAGGGTACCCTCTGTCCTCCTAACGGTGGACCAACCTCTAATGTCAAAGTTACTATCTCCATCGGGAATGCCACCCGCTAAACTGAATTCGAAATTAGGTTGTATTGTCATGCTATTAAAAATTTTATGTATTACTGTGTAATGGAACGATTAGTAGTGAAAAACATTCAGAAGAGTATTAAGCTAGACGCTTGACACTCGACGTTTGTACGCCTTGGTGTGAATTCAGCTTTATGCAGTGTGAAGTTTTATCAGGAGATAAGAAAGGTGAACTTGTATGTATACCAAGGATCACACTGAACATTCGACAAGACAGATATGCCATTCGTACTGAAACGGAAGACTGGAATTTGCCATGACAATTAATAAATCACAGTGGAAGGGTTTAAAAAAGTCGCGGATTATGGAAGGAAACAATGTTTACTCATGGAAAATTGTATGTGGCTCAGTCAAGGTGCAGAAGCAAAGATGGAATAAAAATTCAGTGCACAATTTAGAGGAAAAAGTTATCAGGAACATTGTTTTTGAAAAAGCATTAAATTGAAGTACAGATTAAAACGCGGAAATGAAGACTTAAAATTAGTTATTTTTTTCTTTCTTAGAATATTTTGAAAAAAAAAAAAATTAGAACTACATAATACATGTAAATTACAGCTTTACAATTTGAGCAGTGAGTATGAATAGTTGTATAATTTATACAATGGAAGAATTAGTCTACCATTAGGAGGACGGGGATACTCCCCCCCCCTCAGTAGAATTTAAATAAACTATTTTGAATTTCTCATCTAGGCATTTCTAGATGTGAATGTATGAATAGTTAAATTTCATACTATGTAAAACACACACGTGAACATATACGTGAAAGGGGCGCCATTGCATGCGCCCTGACACGTAACCCCACAGGCTTCGCAAGGAGGCGAGTGGCGATCACCAGAAAGAGAGCGAGATAGACCCAACCGAAGGAGAACGGATACGAGGTATGACGAACTTTTTAGCCACTAGGCAACGACGAGCGGTAAAATGTTTTAATCTAATAATTGTTTGTTTTGTCTGCGTTTTCTTTGTTATTGTTAAAAATAAAAAGTTTTATCTGTTAATTCTTCATAACATATACATATACATATACTTCAACATAACATATACATATTTTACTTTTAGCAGTAGCACTTGATATGACATCAATGAGGGAAAAAACTCTGCGCAAACATACAAGGAGTAACAGAAACACGTAAGAATATAACAGGAACTACAAAAAAGTTAAAAGGTAGTCAGACAGGAGGACCACGAAGACTTCCGTTGACCTCTGGATATGCTCCAAGAAATTTAGCGGCTCGGACAGTTAGGGGAAGGAAGCTCTTCGCTATCGCGTGCACTGCACTGATTCACTATACATATTTTAAATTAAATAAAAAATAAATTACACCACACATTAAATGGCTAGGACTAAGATAAAAAGGAATTTTATTAGAGCGTTCTCCATACGCTCTTACTCTCTCGGCGTTTACACATACACTGCCGCTACACACACTAACGCCCTCTCGCGACAAATATTTACTTGTTGCTATGGGCGTCACAAAAATTATTTGTTCAACACCGAACATCCACCCCCGGGTTGAATGACACATTCAACAATTTTCAAATAACACAATAATACACAAAAACAATGATACACACAATACAACCCAATAATACACAATACAGAAAACACTAATACTCAATAACAGTAATATTGTTCAATACATGAAAGGTAAAGTACTCAAACACACAAAATTGAATTGAAAAAAAAATACACAGTTTTGAAATTTTCACATACATTATTCACTTGGAAAAGGTAAAATACAAAATTTAGTTATTGGACGTTTAAAAATTCCATTTTTAGTTTTCACTAACACTATTCTAATTTTATTATCTTTACCATGATACACTTCAAGAATTCTACCAAGAGGCTAATTACACACAGGTAAATTATCTTCTTTCAGAATTACCATATCATGTATTTTTACATTATTCTTTTCAAAATACTATTTATTTCTATTCTGAAGTGTACTCAAATAATTATTTGACCAACGTTTCCAAATCTGTTGCACAATTTTTGTTTGTTTTTGCCACACTTTTAACCTGTTATCGGACACTTCAGTTAAACTTGGCTCTACAATGGCTGTAATGGGACGACCAACTAGGAAATGACCAGGAGTCAAAGTGTCAAAATCGTCAGGGTCACACGACAAAGGGTAGAGAGGACGTGAGTTGAGAACTCCCTCAATTTGGTTAAGAGTGGTTAAGAATTCTTCGTAAGTAAATCTTAAATTACCCATTACACGCCTGAGGTGATATTTGACGGCTTTCACTCCAGCCTCCCACAGGCCTCCGTGATTTGGAGCTCTTGGTGGAATAAAACTCCACTCAACACGTTCTTCACACAAAAACTTACACAAATTACTATCACAATTACTTATAATTCCTCTAAGTCTTTTTAACTCTAATTGTGTGCCAACAAAATTGGTAGCGTTGTCTGAAAATATATGCTCTGATTTTCCTCGTCTACTAAAAAATCGCTTTAAAGCTGCAATAAAAGCCTCACTAGATAAATCAGTAACTATTTCGAGGTGACACGCCTTTGTCACCATGCACACAAAAATGCACACATAGACTTTATTTAAAATTCCCTTTCTTTGATTAGGATATTTAATCCAAAAATGTCCACAAAAATCTATTCCCACTTTGTTAAAGGGAAAACTCTGAGAAATTCTCTCGGCTGGCAATTGACCCATAATTTGTGAACAAGTAACGGGTTTTGCCTTAAAACAAGTAATACAGTTATTTACAAGTTTTCTACACATATTCCGACCATTTAATGGCCAGAACCTTTGTCTAACAATAGACAGTAAAGTTTGTGGACCAACATGTAAATGTCTCTTGTGAGTCATTTCAAGAATTAAATTTGTTAATCTGTGATTATTAGGAAGAATTATCTGGTGTTTTTTTTTTATCAAAACACAATTTACTGTGGGCCAGTCTACCTCCTACTCGGAGCACATTTTTGTAATCTAAGAATGGTGAGAGATTTCTAATCTTACTTTGAGGGTTAACCATACCCTTACAGGACAAATCTTTGATTTCCGAGTTGAATTCCATTTGCTGGACCAGCTTCACAAGGGTAATTTCAGCTCGTTGAATTTCACACATCCTTAGTGGCCCAATTTGTTTGTTGGGTGGTTTTTTGCAATTATTGATGAACCTGTAAATATAACTGAAAACACATAAAATTTTTTGAAAATTATTAGATACAGAGAGGATATGGTTCAAAAGGTTGTTGTCTAAAGTCACAGTCAAAGTTTTTCTCTCGGAAGGTTTTAATTCCTACAAATAGGCACTTTCATCACTAAGTAACACATTATTACTCACAGGAGCACTATTTTCTTCTTGTAGGAAACTCGGTCCTTTCCACCACTTGTCACAGTTTATCAGTGAATCAGCACTGATGCCTCTCGTTAGAAGATCTGATGGATTGTCTTTTCTGGGACAATGACGCTATGAGTCTTTGTCTGTTAAAGATCGTATCTCTTTCACTCGGTTGGCGACGAAAACCTTCCATCTGTTGCTGGGACTTCGAATCCAACTCAAGGCTATAGTCGAATCTGTCCAAAAGTAGTTGGTCGTAGATATTTTCCCATTGAGGACACGTGAAACTTCCTTCGCCAACCTCGCAGCAAGCAATGCTCCCATTAGCTCCAAACACGTGGTAGGGTTAATACCTTTAGAGGAGCCACACGGCTTTTGGAAGCTAAAAGATGTACTGAGATTTTGTCAGAAATTCTCAATCTAACATACGAAACAGCTCCATATGCCTTAATACAGTGTTTCTCAAACTGTGGGGCGTGCCCCCTGGGGGGCGTGATAACCCTTCAAGGGGGGCGCGAACATATCGAAAATAAAAGGTTAAAAAAATTAATTTACTGGAATGAAAAAAGACAAAATACTTTCTGATATAATAAAAAAATACAGATTTACATTGATATGATTTATATATATCATCTGGTGAAAAAAGGTAATCAAAAATAAAAGATTCTACTTTGAACGCTCATTAGCTATCTTTGATCCTATAACTAAATAAAAAAAATATTTTGTTTGCTTTACTGTAATCCTACGATGAGAGATTTTTTTATTACGTTTCTTTTAACCTAAAATATTACTTTTGCTGGCTTTCGAACTTACTTGTATGGTTATTTGCATCCCTTTTTTTAGGGAAGTTGTAAATTATATAATTCTGTTGCGCTTTTTTTTCACAATGTGAAAGAGTTTTATGATACATGGATAAGCATATTGAACACTTTGAAGGATTAATTGGCCAAGATTTATTTTTATGAGTATACTGAAACATATAATACAAAAATAGTTAATTCTGGGAAAACTGTTTATTTGTTACCAATGACCTTGACAGAGAATCCTCTAATATGACAGTTTTAATGGGAGCTAAAATGAATTGATAACATATCTCCTTTTTTGGGAGTGGCAAACGTTTTTTTTTAGAATCTTAAGGTACCTGTTTAGACCGAGTTCCCGGCACGACCACTATTTTTCAAAAATATTTTCTTGGACATGCTGCATTTTCCTCTATGAATAACTTAGTGGTTTTAATTGTGATGTTGTACGACTGATTATGGTTTATAAATGTAAATGAGCAGAATATAAAAAAAGAATTGGTCATCTGTGATCTCTCTGAAAGGTAATTGAAGCTTATCAAACAAGGAAAACACTTGCTGAAATAATGCATATTAATCATGTTAGCGAAAGTAAATTTGAGAAAAGCAATAAGCATGAAACGAAAGGAAAATTTTCAATAGCTACATTAAGAACTTTATCAAGAAAATATGAAGCCATAAAGGCTCATTCACACCAAGGCGTACAAACGTCG
>BMAV01017780.1:230549-245375 GCA_019973955.1 Trichonephila inaurata madagascariensis | reverse complement strand
ATGGTGCTCAAGGCTAAGGCCAACGACAGGCTTACATCTAGCCCCTTGCCACGATGAATTTTGTGGGCTTCGATCTGACTACGTCAGACAGAGGGCATGAGCAACAACAACTCTTCGAATTTAAGATTTCAACACCCTTATTTATTTGTAATTTTTAATGATTCTGTCAAAAACAGGATGCAAGTTCCATTAGGAATGTCGAATGTTGAGGATCGATGATTCATCCACAAGTTTGTCAAGTTTAACTGACAACTTTAGCTGGGCAATTTAATTTGGCGACACTCAAATTGCTTTCTTTACGAAGGCAGAGCAGTGCGAGGAACCCCCTCTCATCTCTTGCCTTTCAAAGATAATTAATTTATTAATAGTAATTTATGAATTTCTAATTAATACATTTTCAATTATTTATGCAGTGATGTGGTATTACTTTGGTTTTTACAGTTTAATTATTCATTCTGGCATGGATTTCGTACGTTTAATATTAGTTTTACTATGCCTTTTCATTAATTTTGACTTAAGGCGATGGTGGACTTTCTCAATGTCAGATTTCGGTCAAAACTGCGATTTGGATTTTTTGTATACTAATACTATTTCTTATATTGTATACAATAATTATGTCAAAAACTTCTGTCATTTTGATTAATAATTACTGAATTTTTTTTTTATTTCAATCAAATAAATGTTTAAAATGCACTTTTCTTAGCTCGCAAATTTTCCCTTTTCATTGTTACGTAAAATGCTCCTTAAGTTTCAAATTACATCATATTTCTTTGAAATTTTCACAAATAAAAGAGGATATAATTCACAAATTAGTGCATTAGTTTTCTAAAAAAATTAACGGATCATATTTTGTGCTATTTTGAATACTTTGAATGTGTGATAATTGGCAAAATATTTCATATAGTATTGAAAATTTGTCTTTTTTTCATCAAATTTTATTCGGAATTTAAAATCCATGCACAAATATATTTTATTGTAGTTCATAAATATATAAAACGAAAAAAGTACATATCTTAAAAACTAATGCGCAAGGAGCATTTTTAAACATAGTTTTAAAAAATTTAATTTTTTTAAGAAAATCTGTTTATAGTAATTTTTTTAAAAAGTATATTTTAATTGTGAAATATAATAATCATTTACTGCATCGATTCCATTCTCAACTAATTAAGTGAACAATTTAAGAAATTAGTTTTAATGGTCCACAGTTCCCGGAAACCGAACAACTCAAAGCCATAGCTTTGGAAACTATTGACAATCAATTTCCAAAATGTAAATAGCTACTTGTTTTTACTGATGGCTTCCTTCTAGATAGATATCATGGTGCTGGAGCCGGTATATTTTGAAAATTGTTTACTTTTACCTACCATTAGTTATTCAATTCCTACCATTACATCACTTTCTCCCTGTTCAAATTTTCAGTCGTTAACAAAATACTTTCTATTCATCCATTCAAGTTCAAAGATATTTTTGAAGTGATAACTTCTTTAGGCGCGTTTTGCTAGAGAGTGAACTTGAATGATGCGTTTTAAAAAGTCAAGCGTTGTTACGCTTGGGTTTGTAACGCTCGTAGCAATGGTAACAATACTATTGAATCATTTGGATTTAATGAGTCATGTATCGTTGAAATTTGTGCAGTGAAATGTAGAACAGAAAATGGACAAATAATTCTAATGGTTACTATTTATATATCAAAGTGTAGAGAAAATTATCGAATTCATTGACAAAAATTGTGACGGGACTCGCGCGTCTTTTCTCTAACATGACCTCTAGGTTCTTTGGGGGCCAAGATTAATGGCAACCCTTTTCCAACCAAAACCCAAGAAGTGAAATGTGAAGAGGAAATGCAAATAAAATAGCTTTTAAATAACAGAAGTTTCAGTAAGTCGAATGGCAATTTGGGGAATGTTATGTTTGAAAGTGATACAAGCGTGAATTGACAGCCAATTGAAGTTACCTTGAATATTGGGCCATTAGGTCAAGGTGCATACCATTGCACGCGCGCCCAGACGCCTCTTCATAAGATTGAAGCTAAGATTGGATTAAGGTAGGATTGAATATTTGATATTAGGACTAGTAATATTATTAGAAGTGAGATTAAATATTGATAGTGGTCCAAGTTACGCGATTCGATATAACTATTACTGTGTGTTTGTTCGTCGTAGATTCTCTCTTATCTATAATCATCTAAATTGTTATACGCTTAAGTTACATTCTTAATAAAGTCATATTAAGAATTTAAAAATGTCTGTTTCTTTTGTAAGCCCTACACCTCTAGCTCACGCGGATAATCAAAGAAACGGTCACCTTAGGAGGGCAGTTTCACAAAATTTAGTTGCATACACTGAAGCCGGATCAACTCTTCTGAACAAATTGCATATTATTTTAAGTGGGGATTTTATGGAAGATTATTCAAAAGACAAATCAAAGCCTTTAGTAAATTTTTAAAAATCAAAATTCAATTTAATTATGTCAAATGATCCAAATGAAAGCACGACAAAGTACGGCACAATGCTTGAAATAATTTTGAATCTCTTAAGTATTTATAATCTATTTCAGCTCCATAAACTATTGTTTCTTTTTTAGAATACAATTAATTCACAAACATGATAGTACATTTCGGAAAAAATATTGCTTTATGAGTACAGACATATTAATAAATAATTTTATACGACAATACGAATATCCCCTTGTTTTTTATTCACCTAACTAATCCCTGAAAAACTACATTACGAAATTTGAAGTTATCCCTTCTATCGTGTGGTCATAAGCACACACACACTTTTTTTTAAACTTGTAGTGGATGACACTTGATGTTAATAGATTTTTTCAAATATTAATTCATTAGTTAAATTAAAAAATGAATAAATTGTAACAAACAAAAATAATAGTCCAAAAGCATATTTTGAAAGGAAAATCGTTCGTTGTGTCCCCGTAGCGCAATAGATAGCGCTTTGGACTTCTAATCCAAAAGTCGAGGGCTCGAATCCCATCTGGGATGTCATAATTTCTGAGAATGTGATTTTTTTAACTATATATTATTTTATTAGAATAATTAAATTTAATTAATGAATAAATAGTAACAAGCAAACCAAAAATATTCTAAACCCTATATATAGAAAGGAAAATATAAAAATTAGAAGGAAAATTGCTTTCTACTTTATCACTTAATGTTGTGATTTTGTCATGTGTATATACATATTTATATTAATTGTAACTATTTAATAAAAAGTAACTAAAATAAAACTTTTCTTTGTTGTAAGAATCGACTTATTTTTAAAAAATATATTACTTGTTTTTACTACTGCCTTCAATGGAGAGTATTACAGTAGCGGTCGAGAAACTCTCACTTAGAAGCCCTGAGTTCAAATAATCCAGTGGTGTAACGGAGAATATTAGGGCGGGGGCCGGCGAAATCAGGTTTGGGGGCTCAAGCCAGATCTAACAAAGGGTAAGTTCTTGGCGTCAGTCAGGTTTGGGACCTCCTAGAACCCTGCCCCCTCCCCACTATGCGAGAGTTGTGGGGGTATACGTTATGCCATTGCCGTAATCTTTTCCGACCCTAAATCGGCATTACAAGCTTTATCTCAAAATTACCTCTGTAATACACAAAGAATTTTAAAGTTCAGATTGTGTTTAAAAGATTTTCTTCATAAATTTTTTATTTTCATTGGGTACCGGCTCATTGTGACATTGCTGGGAAGGAGCAAGCTTGCTAAGAAAGGAGCCCTTGTGATCCACAATTTTTAATACCTTAAAGTTTTTTACTCTTATGACCTTTAAGTATAATTTTAAAATAAAAGTTGCGGAGGACAAGAAGTAGGCAATCTTGAACGAGAACCCGTCCTGAGGCTGGCTCCCAGAGAAGCTGCCGTAGCTCGCTTTAGATTTTCGATCTCTACCGAATTGCTCTCTCCTGACTTTGGTCAGCCACTGAACATTTGGACGTGAGCCCAGCACTAAAAAGTTTTGATTGTATTGCTACAAAATAGTGGAGAGCACGTATACTAATGGTATAGGTGCTATGTGAAATCCCTTTAGTAGCTTACCCGAGCGTTCACCGTGCTCTCATATACTTCAATACAATAACAGAGAAGTTAAACTATATGAGTGTTTCAAACTCTATTGTAAAAACTCCTTGCTTAACACGCCAAACCTGATAACCATCGATACATCGCTAAAAATATATATAATTCTAATCCTGGACGCGTCATTGCGATCTGCTTTTGCACCACCGCAGCTTCCTTCTTTAGCTTGAAAGTAAACAGCGGCTTTGTCTTAAGCACACACATGACTGAAAATCAACATCATATTGTCTTTGTGGGTAGTGGTCAGTAGCGCACACAGGAATTTTTCAAGGAAGAGGTCCGGGGTTGAAAGTTCACCATTCTTGTATCATGCTATTTTTGATTTTGTCGATTTTCAATAACAAAACACAGTAAAAAACTAATTGTTAAATAAATAATTAGCATTAATTAATAAAATTAATCATTAGTTACAAATATTTAATTAAATTTTACGTATTATATACTTAGAATTATAACCAATCAGAAAAAAATCAAGGGCTTTGGGGGGGGGGGGGGGCCCCCCCCCCCCCGCCCCCTTGTGTGCGCCACTGGTAGTAGTTGATGCATTCATTCACTACTTTTATTAGTCAAATTCTGCTTGTGAATCTCGGGCTGCTGTGTGAAGTGGTTTTTCGTCTAACATTTCAGCATTCTGTCTTGCGAGAGAGGTAGTTATGTTTACGCCGCCTTGTGAAGCAAGTTGAGGACTAATGGCTCGTAATTCAGTCAAGTGATGAGGACGACACACCTGATCTGGCACCTCCTCTCCAAACCACCGCACCATGCCAACGGGATGAGCTCGACAGATTTAAAGTACACAAGCCCCCTTTATATGGCGGGTCTTCAGTGGCGCAAAGTGGTAATTCGTTTATAATCACTATCTGCCTCTATAAAATTTTAATTTTTAAAATTATCTTTGAAGATTTTATATATATATATTCAGAATAAACTTGAATTCGGCAATCGTCACTTGATCGTTGCCCAGCCATAATTGCAGTCTTGTGTGGGGGCCCTTTTCAATTGCCAACGAACAGGATCAAACATAATTAAGCTATTAAATGAAGTAAACTGTAATAGTTTAAACTATTAATTTTATTTATACAACTTGTGCACCCATGTGTAATGAAAGCAAATGGTACAAGCAGTGGCAGTGACGTCTACAGACGTATCTTATGGAGGAGGTTTATATTCTAAATTGACAATAAAACGGCCTAGTTTTCATTTAACTCAGTATCGTCGTTATTCATTTATCTGAATTTTTTACATAAGAATTAAAAGTAAAAAAACCTTTTTGAAAACAAGCTTTTATTTAAAAATCATTTCCATGAAAACGCATCGATTTTGACTCATTTTAGAAAAAATCGTAAGAAATAGAAAATATCATTATTTTTTAAAAAGAATTATACCGTATCGTGGCGAAATAAATTATCTTTCCGATTATGTAATTATTTTTTTTTTGTCTTAGTTTGATAAAAAGAATAAGTTGTTTTTTAAAAATGTCAAAAAACCGGAGCTTCTTTAAGCTCAATCCGATAAGCTGCTCGGCAGAATAAAAAGCTAACAAGGGTAAAAGGTTTTTAGTTAATATATTTTTAACTAATTGCGATATCGGAATGTAAATGGCCAAAACATGCATTGTTATCTAAACTAAACGTGTATAGAGAATTTCAGCTCAATCGGTTAAAGATATCAGCTTCAAAATTGAGTTGCAAGATTCCACCCGAACAAATTACATTGCAAGTTAAATAAAAGCTTGTAAATATAAGTAGACGCCAATAGGTAATCTCTGTTATAAAAATTAAAAATGTGTTGGGGGTTAATCTCTCTTTGTGTGCGCCAGTGAGTACATGAATAACATTAAGCATTTCCAAAAGAGCTTCAAGAACTACCCCATGCTCATAGAATCCTGAGAGGAGAGCCGAGTGAGGTCGGAGCTAAATGAATAATAACGCCGAGTAGAAAAAACTGATCAATGGCAAAATTTTACAAATATATTCAATTTTTTAAAAATAATTTTCATAAATAAATTTCTTCATAATTCTTTACACATGTACGAACAATATATCAAAGGTGAGCTTATTGTGAACGCATTCTTTCGACCTTCTTGTTTATTTTTTACAGATATCAAGCATTTTTAAAAATGTTTCTTTCATTATTTAAATGTTTTTTTTTTAATACAGGATGTCATTTCCTAAACTTTCTGGTTTTAAGAAGTTATATTCTCATTTTCGGGGTATCTTAACTCTTATGAGACTAAAATTTCTATCTATGTGTGCTAATGTCTTTATAAAATTGTTAATTTTTATTTCTGAAAACTGATAAAAGGTTCATGTGTATGTGTGTTTCAAGAACATTCTTCATTTCATGTTCTTATTTTTTCCACAATTTGGGAAGGAATTGTTGTCACCACTTGGTGTTTTTAGAAGCAATTCCAGGCTTTAAAGGTTCAACTAGTTACTAAAAACTTTTTTCAATCATTCGATAGAGCTGAAAAACTTCTTTGGGTGTTACATTTTTGTGAAGTTTATAAAATTTTCCTATAAGTAGCCGTAGACTTGTTAGAAGATGCATCCTATACTTATTTTTACTGCTATTTCTTTTAATATTTTAGCACAGTCGTATAATGTATATTTTTTCAACTAAATCCATTATTGAATTGGTTTCCGCAGTCGCCAATGCACATGCCTTAACGACCCCATAATTGTTTTTCTTTGCACTTCTGAAAACAGATGTTTTTCAGAATGAATGCTTTATTTGCTGGAAGCTATTAAAATACGAACATTGACCTGTTCAACTCGGCATCATTCTGCTTTGTATTGTATTCTTATTTACACCAGAACAAGTGACTCAGGATGCGTTGGATAAAACAGATTCAAGTTCCGAAGCAGAAGGATTGATTGATGAGAAACTTCTCGCGGGACAGAATACTCAGAAGTATTGCAATTCAGACGAGAGAGTGATTCATTTTTCCATTCAAACGTCTGCACCCACGACCTGTCATCACCTCTCTTACGCATAATCACTGACTTGAATAGGTGGAGTAATACCGTTATACGGAACTGGTATTCATTATTTATTGTGCAGAATTAATTTTTTTTTTTAAAAAGTAAATGAAAAACTGCGAATGAGTGAATATTAATGTCGCACTATTCAGCTATTCGCGGTCTTTTAGCGATGGACCTCCTGACTTTGAACCACAGTCAAGTGACGAGATCGACACTTGAGCTGGCACCTCTCTCTTTAACTTCCACACCACACCAAAGGGAGTACGTTAAACCTATATATATGTAACGTGCATCGGGCCTCTCTGAAAACACGGCGGGTCTTCTGCGGTACATAAGAAACTGTTGCCCAGCATTTGGAACTTGAAAAACATTATTCGATGTTGCCAACCCTAATGAAGCCCACTATAGTACGACCGCTATATTATACAAAAATATAGTACATTTGGTACAATAATTTTGAATTACAAATTCGGTGTACAATTTAAGAGTTATGTCACTACTTAAAATATTCAGAAAAAACGATATATATATAATAAGTTATAAAAAATAAGTATTAGTACCTGCTCTCTTAACAGTCACACATACAAACAAAAGAAAATCACAAATTACACAATGTAAGAAATAAAAATTATACGACTAAGAATCCAATCTACGTATCTATAAATTACATCTTTTATTATTCCCGTCTAGCGTATAATGCGCACTTTTAACTCAAAAAATAAGATAAGTGTTTTATAAAAATAAAAAAGAGATGAGCATAAAAAAATTAGACATCTGTATAGATCGAAGTACTGTTTGTTTAAAAGAAATAACACCCTTTATAATCGGGGTTATATTTTTTTTTAGAAGTTTACTTTTTTTTTCAAAACTTGGGATAATACCTCGAATAAATAATTTCAAAACTTCAGAGAATTCCACCCGTACATTTCAGGTTTCTTTGTAAAAAAGGGGGTGCGTGTTAAGTTAAAAAAAGGCAGCTTAAAAGCATAGGAGCGCGTTATACGCCGGATTTTAAGGTGCTCCTTTTTTCACATACCCTTGTGGTACATGTACCACATATAGAGAAACCTACTACTACTTTAAACAATACCGATTGTAAAACACACACAGGTAGCAAATTTTCAACAAAATAATTCCATACTATCTCATTCCTAAAACAAGATTTTCATATAAACCATTCAAAAATTATTGCGTGCAAAAGTCGATAGGATCGAAACATCCTATGACGATCACAAAAGCTCGTCTAAGGATAAGTTTCCAATAGCAATAAGGATTTTCTTACCATCTTGATGTAAATTTTTATTGATTGGACTAAATAGTAAAATTATCCACATTAGTTAGATTTTTAATCTCCTGATTCTTTTTAAACTAAACTGAACTGATTTCAGTGGCGCAACAGCCCATGAGGGCAAGGCCTACTGTGTCCGTGATCTTGGACACTGAGGTGAATGAGTTGATGTTCCGGTCATGTAATCAGTCTGACGCGAAACTCACAATGTTTAGTTCACAAGAAAGATTGGTTCTCTTTTATCGACCGGCTGAAGGGATGAAAGGCTGAGTCGACATTGCCCTGCCCGGGGCTTCCAGATGTTTTTAAATTGGTTATAAATTTGGTCTACATATTTACATCTCCCCCTTCTAAAAATGTTCTTTACTTTGAGAAACCGTTAAAGCAATGATTTCGAGACCTTTTAACCAATGTGATTTCTATCGGATTAGTTTCTTCTTAAAACCATTTAAAAATAATTGAGCTTTTGACGGTATATTTTTTTGTTGCATTTCTCTACAGAAGGGGAAAAAAACATTTCCATTTTTTTTTTCATTTGTCAAATTCTCCAAAAAAATTATTATGTGCTAATTTTAGTGTCCATCTTTTGTTTGACTTAGTAAATATTTTAATTTCTGCAAAACTCTTTGTTTTTAACTTTTTTTGAATTCTTTTAATTTATTCCATATATTATATATCATCAGAGTGTATAATTCAATAACTTAATGAACAGCTTAGTATTTCATGAAATAACTAATCAAATCGTTTTAAAAAAAAGGTATGTAATAAATTCATAATTTTACACTTTACCTAGTTATTCTATAATATGACTTGGTGCTTTAAAATTACCTGGTTACCAACAGTTAAAATCTCCCGAAAACTAACATTTCGAATAGATATATAATAAAATAAAATGTATGATATAATTTTTTTCTAGATTTGTTAAGCAATAAAAAAATTAGGATATAGAGCTGAATCCATTTGAAATTTTTACAAAGTAGCAATTATTATCCTGCTGACGAAAAAACTAACACGGTTTTAAATTTTTTTATCCAAAACATGCCGTGTTGAATACTTGAACGATTAGGCAATCCTTATTCTATACCCCAATGGTCTGCGGTACCATTTTTAATTCCCACTGTGGGCTCTACCAACCATCAGAATAACTACTTTAAAAAAAATCTTACATTTGTTTATTACCTACCAGCATACATTTCTAGTAAATATGAAATTGATTTTACGTAACAAAAATTATTTTTAATCTTCCAAAAATATCCCCACAAGCTCGTGCTCGACAGTCTGGCGATCACAATAACAAGAGAATTCGTATAGACCGAGGCGGAACCCAAACTTGATGGATTCCAACATGCAACAAAAAGATTTTCAACTGAAATTACAACACGAATTTGAATCATGCAGCAGCCATCTTTTTACCGTATTGTTGCAATCAGTACAAAAGTTTCGCATGCGTTTTTTTGCACAAATTTTTTTTCCAACAAACGAATACTATTCAAGTCCGACAAGTTCACAGCCGTGCTTAGTTACTCTCGAATACATCTTACACTGATTCCAACCCCAAGACCAACCTTTTAGCTGCGGCGTGCCACACTCTCGGACATTCTTGAAACAATCCGATTCCCGTGATAATGCGAGCAGAATTAGAGAATAGAGGTCAATAATTATCTATATTATTGACCTCTATTCTCTAATTCTTAATATATAATAAAACTGTATCTATATTATATATTAATTTTGCATATCATTTAAGAATATTACTTAACATAAAAATAAACAGCATAAAATATAACTATTTTTTCAACAAAAATAAAAAATTAAAATTGTACATATGTTATGTATTTTTTTAAACGTATTTATTAAAATAAGAAATAGACAACATAGAATTATATTTAAATAAAAAGATAAATACAAATTTTACTGCGAACTTACTCCTTGCACCACACTACTTTTATATCGCACAATCAGGGGTTTAATGTGTGACTTTCAATTGGACACGATTCTGAGCATTCACTTGTTAAACAATTTCTCTTTGCTGAGACTGGAAATATTTTTCATATAAGGACAAATTATTATTATTATTTTTTTACTTATATCTATGGAAGCACACGCGGATCGCGTGATTCAATATTAACGTCTCACTGTTCAGCTACACGAGGGCTTTTGGCGACGGACCACGTCATTTTGAACCATGGTCAAGCGGAAGCAAATGCGGAAAGCAGAGTAAATGCAATTTTCTCTCATCATACAATTATCTCTCCGCAATGACGTTCAATAATTTACAAAATAGTTGTAAGTTTATCATTAGAGTTATCTTTCAGATTTTATCGTAATTCCGTAAAAGTCCATATATCTGAAGAATGTTTATCAAATAAGGTCTGTTACAAATTTATCAACTTCCCTCCACAAATTAATAGAGTAGTGCAGAGTGCCACTGAGAAATGTACCACGTGCCACATGTGGTACGCGAGCTACAGGTTGCCGACCCCTGTTGTAGACTAATGAAATTTCGGCTATACATTTGGCATAGTAACATACAACCTCTGACAATAAAGTTCGGTGAATGAGGTCAGAACGGCCGATCTGGCAACACTGGCGAAACAAAACGCTGCACATGCGTAGCGGCAGGTGTTGACCATCTGCCCGCACCTTTGTTCAGTTGAGCGTCGTTTCTGTTCCTTGTGGGATTCGTTTTATAAAATGCTTGTTTACTGCGTTGGTTCTTAACTGAGAACAGGAAAATGAACGAACAGAAGATCAGAAGCAGGCACATTTAGAGGCTTCACAGAATTTTGTCGAAGTGGCGAATGCGACACCAAATTTCTTGAACTGAGGATAAGTCCTGATGTCTCAGGTACGACTCTGAAATGAAATGGCAAAGCATGGAATGGCGTTCTCCTGCATCATATCGTCGGGAAAAGGACAGAGCCGAAAAATGTAGCATCAACATTTGCTCATCACCTTTTTTGATAGTCAAGGCGTTATCCACAAGGAATTTCAACCCGAGGGAACGACGATGAATGCTGCAAGGTACACTGAAATTTTGACCCGTTTCATGAAACGTCTTCGCAGGGTACGACCCCAGTACACACTAAAGGTTCATGGGTTTTCGTTCACGATAATGCTCACCCTCACACAACCAATATCGTCCAATAGTTCCTGGCGAAAAAGGAGGTGGCGCAATGGGAACATCCACCATCTCACCAGATCTCAATCCTTCCTATTCCCATGACTCAAACTCGCTTTGAAAAGAAGGAGATGGACGATATTCCTGACATCTAACGAAACATAACGAGGCTTTTGAACTTCCCAAAAGAAGACTTCTTGCAAGATTTCTAGGACACGTACAGCATATCTCAGCGGTGCATAGTTATGGGAGGTGAATATTTCGAAAAGAACAGAAGGTAACTTTCGTTAATACTTTATCTACGTTAATGTTACAGGACAATTCACCGAGCTTTATTGTCAGAGGTTGTATATTTATTTATTTATATATATGAAGGAAGAAGGTTCGTTCTCGTTACCTTCCGTTCCGAACGCGAGTACGTAACCAATCACGCCAAAACGATCGTCTTCGCGTGATGTTGGTACTAGTTCATATAGATATCACACCGCCACATACTCCCCTGCCAGTGTTTTGGCGAATAGGCGAACAAACGATACCATATTCGTGGCGAGCATGTAAGCAGTTGCGTCATTCGTGCGAGACGGCTTTGAGAATTGTGTCATGCGTGATACGGTTTGATTGCGTCATTTGTGTGAAACGACTTGAGAATTGCGTCATTTATGTGAGACGACTTTGAGAATTGCGTCAATGTTTGACGGCTTTGTTGCTGTTGCGGTGGATAGATGGCGCCACGACTGCGGCACGTGAAGGGTGCGGTTCCTTTGCACGGCTAGGGTCACCAATGAAGGAGGAAGTTTCGTTCTGGGTACCTTCCGTTCCGAACGCGAGTACGTAACCAATCACGCCAAAACGATCGTCTTCGCGTGATGTTGGTACTAGTTCATATAGATATCACACCGACCCTCTGTGGTTTATCGCCTCGGAATAACTGCTCGAAACTGAACCAGTAGGGTTGCCAGATACAATATAAAATATTTACAAAGAAATGCTACAGAGCCAGCCGCCACATATATATCTCTTGTTCAAATTTTCAATCGTTAATAAAATACTTTCTATTCATCCATTCAAGTTCGAATACATTTTTTAAAACTTGTAGTAGATGACACTTAATGTTTTAATACAGCTTTTCAAATATTTATTCATTCATTAAATTAAAAAATTGAATAAATAGTAACAAACAAAAGTAATTATCCAACAGCATATTTTGAAAGGAAAATCGTTCGTTGTGTTCCTGTAGCGCAATAGATAGCGTGTTGGACCTCATCCAAAGGCCGAATCTCACGTGGGATGGCATAGTTTCTGAGAATGTGATTTACTTTTACTATATTATTTTATTTTTTATAATAACTTAATTTAATTAATTAATAAATATAAAAACAAAAAAAAATAGTCCAACACCCTATATAGAAAGGAAAATATAAAAATTGCAAGGAAAATCGCTTTCTATTTTGTCATTTAATATTGTGATTTTTTCATATGTATATATGTCAGAGAGGAAAATGATAGGTAACGGTAACGGTTATACATTTACGTGGAATCTTAGAGATAGCTCTATTATCCACTCCATAATAAATTGAACAGAGAAGAATTTGTTGAAGTTACATAGTATAAAAATAGAAAGCAGTCCACATTAAATGCAGCGCAACAACGCTGGTGGAGGGGTGGGTGGAAACCACTCTCCCAGTTGATTTAGTTTCTGTTTCGCTTTCATAGGAAAACGAAGAGAAAATGACGTCACATCTCCATGACAGAAAAGCCTGTCTTTCAACTGTCCGCCGCATCTCGACGGAACGAGGAGAGAAGGGATATATTTCTTTAATAACAAGGATTAAGAGAATAATATTTTTAAGTCCGTTACACGTTACCTCTAAGATAACTGCGTGCGGTTATTGAAAGGAAGTTTTAAATAACCACTTGGAAGAAAGTAAGAAAAGGTAGAGGAGTTTGAAATAAGATCATGAGGGGTGAAGTTGCCACACTAAACGTGATCAAAAACTTGCATGGCGAGGGGGGAGGGGAATAATTAGAGTGAGTGAAGTCTTGCAAAAGACAACTAGTGTAACAATAAAGCTCATAATTTTTTAATTCCTATCAAGACATTCTCATCCTTTTCAGAGCTGGGAAGTGTTGGTACGAGTGATTAAGAACTGCTCTAGGTCTCTTAGAAGAGCTAGGAATAGAATTGTAAGCCGGGATTTCTCTGATAGATTCATTTGAAATCTGTGGTAACCGGTTGAAGAAATTTTCTGATTGTTTTTTGATGAAATCAAGAAGCGTCGGAACATAAAGATCTTTATTCAAGACTTCGTTCCTGACAAACCAAGGTGCGTTTACTGCTCTACGCAGTTGAATGTTTTGAAAAGTTTGCAATCTTTTCAGGTGAGTAACTGCCGCCCCTGCCCAGATGGGAGAAGCATACAACATGATGGGGCGAAGAGTGGCTTTGTATAATAGAACCTTGTGCCTTAATGCGAGCTTGCTCTTGGGAGAAATCAAGCGATTTAGAGTGCTTCTCATTCCAGCTGCCTTTTGGTGGGCGGAACGAATGTGTTTAGCAAAGTTTAATTTAGTGTCAAGTACTAAGCCAAGGTACTTATATTCAGTAACCCAGGGGACAGGCTGATTAAAAATGTTGACATGCGGGAGGTTTCCGATGCACCACTGTCTCGTAAAGAGTAGGCATGCACTTTTAGATGCATTAACCTTTATTTTCCAGTCGTTAAGCTAGGTTTCGAGTCGAATGACATAATTTTAAAGCCGCTCAATGATATTGCGGTTATAAATGTTTTGGGTAAAAATGGCAGTGTCGTCCGAGTACATCGCTAAGTGGACTTCGGTAGCCTTGGGAATGTCGTTGATGTATAGATTAAAGAGCTTGGGCCCTAATAAAGATCCTTGTGGTACCCCGCTGAGAATTGGACGCGGGGTGGAGAGACTGTTTTCAACTCTTACCCTAAATTCACGGGAGTTTAGGTAGGAGTCTATAATTTTGATGAGTTTGTCCGAAAACCCAAGTCGCATCATCTTGGATAGCAAGCCATCATGCCAAATTTTGTCAAAGGCTTTGGCTATGTCCACAAAAAGCATACCCGTGGCCTGATTATTTTGAAAGCCGTGATGAATCAGGTCAGTAACTCTTAGTAACTGGGTTACTGTGGAGCACTGTGTAACAAAGCCATGCTGTTCAGGAATAATAATATTCCTGGCTATGCAGTGCTGATTAAGGCGATTCAAAAGAACAAATTCGTACGCTTTGCTCAAGCTACTGAGTAGCGAGATTGGACGGTAATTTTGAGGTTGAGTATCATCAGAATTGGGTTTTAGTATGGGGACTACCACGGCAATCTT
>BMAV01017780.1:200823-213410 GCA_019973955.1 Trichonephila inaurata madagascariensis | reverse complement strand
TTTTTTTTTTTTAATTTTGAAAAGCTTTTTGAAGAAACTTAATACTTGGAACATTTTTACTCAATTGTCAGATTTGGAATTTTTATCTATATTTTACAAGTAGAACAACAAGTACAAATCTAATGTTAGTCTTGAATTCAATGAAAGACACGTGATTGCACTTATCATGTGACCGCCCACGAAGGGAAATTTTATTTTAACTTTGATAAGGTTTGGGCTATGTTTAAGCATATAATTTTTTCAAACATTTCGATACATTAAAATATATAGTAAGTGTTTTTATGAATGGAAGTAAATTAAATTATATAAAAAGACCAAATATCTGTCTTATATTCTGGACCAGGCGATATTGAGTAACAGACATACAGGGGCTCAAGTAGCTAAATGCAAAAAAAGATTTCACACTCCGGGCGTGACTAGGGCCCTGAGAACAACCTACATCTCACTGGTCAGGCCAATTTTGGAATATGGTTTTCCAGTTTATATTAGTGCCTCTGAAACAAACTTAAGCGAGTGTAACTAAGCACCACAAGAATAATTACTAGCCATCGTAATAGCTGTCCTTGTAATATTGTATTGTATGAGAGTGACTTACCCCTCCACCCCCTTTTTTAGAAAGTAAAATATTCTAATCAATTATTTAGCTACAACGACCAGCACAGAGCTTCTGTCTATCTCCATTCTTGGCACAATAACAAGCGATTGTCGCCCATCCGGTAGAGTGATTAGTGACGCTGACTCCGGTGCCGTAGGGTCTGAGTTCGAATTCCGGTTAAGACAAGGATGTTTGTGTTGTAATCCTTTTCTTTGTGATGTGTGCTTCACGCTTACTTCTATGTAAGCCCCCGTGTGATACTTTTTGGTGCACCGGGTTTTAAATGTTCTCAATAAAAAAAAATCACTTTAAAAACAAGCTTTTATTTAAATGCGCTGAAAAGAATAAAAGTTTGAAACTTTTCGTTTTATTCAGAGTTTTAACAATTTTCAAAATCCACTGTTAATTTTCAGCTTTTTGTTAATAACTTCCGCAATAAGAATGCTATCTTCACTAAATTCCAATTTCAGGTCAATTCGGAGGCACCGAGAAAGAATTCGAAATAGTATTTTAAAAATTCTCATTTTCAAGTTGGGGTCGACTTTTTTTTTTCGGGCCACGGCAACCTGGAACCCCATCTTCGACCCCAGAGCCACGAAGACTTGACTCGACTCGTGCATCGATAAGTGGTCTTTGTTTGTGCAAATTCGTGTAAGCTGTGAAGTTACTTGGCCCCTTTCGAAATCGGGACCCACCACTTGAAGGGCCCGGCTTCGAGGCTAAAATTTAAAGAAATCTACTCGACGAGACCTTTGTAAAAATGTATCATTTAAGTGAATAACAACGTAAATTTCGAAATTATTAGCGAAGTCTGATGAAAAAAAGTTTTCTTATCGGATCTGGAGGGACCCCTTTTACACCAGAGCTTAGAAAATTGAATCGTACACGCAACTCGACCCCTTCTATCCAGTGATATTTTTTTGTGAGAAAATTTGTGTAAACTCAGGAGTTGGTGGCCCTAGTTCCGATAAGGGACCCCTTCGAGGCCAATGCATTGTCATCGAAACTAAACGTGTATACGAAATTTCATCTCAATTGGTCTCATGAGACATGAGCTAAAAAATTGAGTTGAATAAAAGCTTGTAAAATAACAAGCGATCCCTCAGCTCTTTTTCTATTTTAAGTTGGATTTCCTCACCGACCAAGGTGTGTCAGAAATATCAGACAGATGGCTGTGGAGACAATTCATGGAATCCCTTATTCGGCATTCAAAATCTATACCGACTGTGGTTTTTGTGGAAGTGACATGTACATTGATGGTATATTTGACATAAATATTAGAAATAATAACTGCAGCTATATTTTTAGGTCGAAACTTATTGCAATCTACAGGCTGATTGTCTTCAGGAACATAACGGAGAGTGGTGCTGCTTTGCACACATGTTAGGGATACGACATTCTGGATCTATATACTTTCAATGGTAAAGAGATGGCCGATAGTGACACCTTGCAACTCTCTTCCATTAAAAGAATGGACTTTGGAGAGCACCGCCAAGCTCACCCTTGATATTTTGGAAAAAGACCTCGTGGGTGTCACTAGCTCAATATTCCTAGGAAGACTATCACCCTTTTTTAGTTCAATCTTTCACTTCTCATCAAAGCTCCAAAGTCTTTCCATTGCCTCCACCGGTCATAGTCTTAATTTCTTGAACTTTACTATTAAAAAATGTTAGGTAATTCTATTTTATTTTTTTTAGTGATTTTTTTGGTTTTATGCTACACCATCTGGGATAAGAAACAACACAATATGTATTAAATTTAGAAACCTCTCTCTAATTCTCACACACATTTTGAAATAATGAAAACAATATTTGAAAGGTTGAAGAAAACTGTCTGCAGAAGATTCATTCATGGAATGTTTCTCTTAAGTCGTCTTTCGGCGACATTTTTCAGGTTACATTTTTTCCTTTCCTCTTTCAATCCGTGAGAATGTTCTTGAAAAATAAATTAATTTAAAACGAAAAAAATATGTACCTTTGAACTCAATTGTTTTCCAAAATGCCTCAGAAGAATCAGTACATTTCTTCTGGATTCAAGGAAATGATGTCATGTCTGAGAGTTCTATATTTTTTCAGGAACACGGGAAAATAGGATTTAATGACTTTTTTCATCGTGATCAATTGCTACAGTCAAATAAAATCATGATATAACTTTATGATTATTATAGTTACAAAAAAGCACATATTAGTAAAGTTATGTGCTGAAATCACATTACGGTTAAAAGGTTACAAGGCAAAAAATGTTTAAAAAAAAATGAGAAAAAAAAAATAATACGTCAACAAGATTTTTTGCCGTTCCTTCCAACAAAGTAGAATTTAGCATCGCCGAATCAGCGCGAAATTGTTTGCAATCTCATAGGAAAGGAGGGTTTTGAGTAAACTTATACGAAAAGACTTTCTTTAAAGACAACATTTCCATTTTGTTTTTATCTGCGAATTTGATTCAAACTCTTAGGTTCCTATGAGAAAGCAAACTTGAATGGAACAATTATTAATAGTACCAACGAAAATCTTCAGCTTTATTGAATGCTACATACCCCAAAGTCCTCTTCCTTTAAACAATATCCACTCGCAACAGAACATGCTGCTCAGAAATGTGAGTATAATTTACTTTTTCTTAACTGTGGCGTCCCCGTTTGAGAGAGCGCAATTACGCGAGGCACGAGCGATGACGAATCTACTCGTCAACCACAGAGTAAGTGTTGCTGTTAAAATATTCGATCCAAAAGACGGGTTTATTTATAAAATTGTCCATTTTATTACCAAAACTTTCATTGTACGGGCTATAAAGTTTCATGAGTTTTTATGGATCTCTATGAATTTTAGTGAGCAACCTAGATACACACTCCTTCTTTACTGACAAAATATCCGTAAAGAAGTTCTGGTCCTCTTACCAGAAAGCATCCTTGCCTTCTTTAGGCAGCACGAATTTGGGCCATGGTTGTAACATCAAACAATTGGAATGTATACCACTCGATAGTTATGTAACTTGGAGCCAACAACTATCAATGGGTTCAGCGCCTGGTCGCATTTGTGCCATGGTTGACCCTACCTGAAGGAATCCTATTAAAAATCAACTTTTGCCCCTTTAGGCTAACATCTAAAAAACATTATTATCGCAAATAAATAAATTCGTTATGCTGTTTCAGCCGATGGATACGGAAACGTACGAGTTGATCTTAAATTTTTCATATTGTTTATTTATTTGTTTTACTCCGGACTGGTCTCACACAAACTATTCTTAACATCTTGATAATATGTTTTCTTTTTCACAATTTAAATGTCACTACTTTTTCTGCATTCGTTATGACATCTCCATGACGAGTGAATCACAGTAAACTGGTTAAGTATAAGGACGAGTGAGTGAGTGAATATTAACGTCGCACTGTTCAGCTACACGAGGGGTTTGGGCGACATCATTTAGAACCATGGTCAGGTGACACCTGAGCTGGCACACCACACCAACGGGAGGACGTTTCAGCTCTCGACAGATTTAACGTGTATCGCTGCCCTACACGGCGGGTCTTGAGTGGTACTGGACTCGAACTCGTAACAAGGCCAGCCACGATCCATACCTTGACCACTCGGCTACCGCGGCCACAAGCATAAGGACGAAAAGCATTACGTAATTGTTAAGCATTCTTGGAGACCAAATTTGACGCTAAAAAAATTGAATATAACGTGTGCGTAGGAACGATATGTAACCGATTAGTAATCTACTTCCAACCAAGATGTAACTGATACTACACATGAAATCCAGAGTGGTATCCTTTTTTTCCGGAACAAGCAATGACAGGAGTAATGACCCTAGAATGAATTATTTTTTCTTTATCTCTGTTGTCCAAGTAGCAGCAAAGCATTTGTCTGTAGGTCGACAAGTAGGTGTGCTCATATCAAGGTCAACAATACCACCGAAGAAGTTGGAAGGATTAAATTCGAGTTCATTTCAATTCAACAAAACATCGAGATTAACAAGACATTGAAGCTCGAAAGCCGTTAATGCGTAGAGAAATTGGTTTGCTCCGTTCGAGTGCGTAATCAAGGCTTTTCTGCATTCTAACTAGGTAATCTACGCCATTTGCGGTTCCTTATCGTAAAAATTCAAAAATTTATTTCTCTAATTTCATATCTGTTTGACTCAGGCCAAAATAATTACTCCTAAACGCTTAGAAAGAGAGTGGCAAAGACAGTTAATGTATTCGATAAGACTCCTTGAATTAATTTTTATTAAATTTAATTACGATGACCTGTATCTTCTAGAACCAAATAAAAGTACCAATATTACAGTGTATAGCTGGACAAGTGTATAGCTTAGATATACAGAAAAATATAACATGTTAATAACCTTGATTGCAATAATATTTTAAACCGTTTGATTCTTAGAGTTGAAATTTTTAAATCGATTGATGATTGATTTTATTAACTAATGTGTTGATTGTTCGCGATTTTATTCACTTGATTCTTTAGATATTAAAAAATATATAAACAGTATTTAATTTAAGCATACAGAAACGGTGCTGTTGTTCTACAAAAAATCATATTTTGACTTTAACGAATGCCAAGTAAGTAATGTGCAGATTACCTAGGTCATTTGAGAAATGAAACAGTTTTCAACACTTGAATGGATCACTCTAGCTAATGTATACAAGAAGGAGTGGATATTCATGTATTTAGCAACTCGAGGACTTTTGGCGAAGGACCTCACAATATTGAGCAAGTGACTCCCCCCTCTCCTAACTTCCACACCGCACCAACGAGAGGACGTTTGAGTCTCAACATATTTAAAATGCATCGGCCCCCTCAGCCACGAGTCCGTTGCCTCGACCACTCGAGGCTACAGCATTCCCCCTAGTTAAAGTGTAGATCAGGGGTAAATTCATTAAAAGGTAAGGCACTCACTGCGAAGATGGCATTCTTGGTGGCCACATAGAGCAGGTCGTTGACGAACCTGTCTTCCTGACTTATTTTCAATCTGTAGTAGTCTAGGGTGGCCGCTACACTCCAATAAGTGACACGCGGCTGCTTCTGGAACAGTTCTATGCTCAGCTCGTAGCAACGGTTGAAATACGTGACAGCCTCGGGCCAATGAAAGCGCTTCACCACTTGCTGGCACCTGTAAAAACAGAAAGAGAGTATTTCATTTTCGTTTCTTGGCGAGAATCTGCAATTCATATCCTTTCCAACTAAAAAAGAGGATGGGGGATAATGTCGAAAATGACTTAAGGATAGTTGGAGTTAACCGACAGCCTTCACCTGCCATAGGCTTCCTGAAATAAAGGGAATGAACAATCATTATTTTACGCGATCTCGAAAGAACAAACCACATAATCCGACGTTGCTTTCCGAATGCAATATCAATACGCATCATTTAAACTGCGCATTACAGAAAAAAAAATCATAGCTTTATTTTTTATGTAAATAACAGCTATTGGTTTGGATTTGCATGGTTTCAGGAAGTTATAGAGGAAAGTAATTTGCGTTATGGAGGCCCAGAGTGTTCTTTCATTTGAAAAGTTACGATGAAATATACGGAAATGATACTGGAAGGGACGGAAAGGAATTATTAAAGGATTATAATATTTCTGTGAATTCGCAACCGGGACTACTCGGTTAGTAACCCAAGAACTTAATGATTATGGCCGTAAATTCAACGTTTCGAAATGTGATTTTGATGTTACAGAAATGGAATATTTAGGGCATTTTATTTCCAAACAAGTAATATAAATTTTTTTTTTAACGTCAATTCCTACTTTGATGGATGAATAGAAAAGTATTTTACTAAAGACTGAAAATTTGAACAATTTATAGGGAGAGGGTGAACTAATAGTAGGAATTAAAAAAAGAGCATGATTTGTCTACATTGTTGTACAATGCACACCCCGGTTTAACTAGTTTGGTTGAAAAATGAGTTTTCGAAGCCAACTTTTGTTTTAACAGCTACATTGTTACAACAATGGAGACGAATCTAAGTTAGCGTCGAAAACCGGTAATTAATTTAAGGCCACAATACTCTACAAATTTCATATTTACCGGCTAATAGGGTATTTCTGAAAAATGGAGAACCAATCAGAGCAATTCTGCAGATTTGAATAGCGGGGGAAAATTTTGAGTGAGGAAAGAAATAATTTAAATCATGTAGAATTAATTAAAGTCAGGATTCTGACAGAGAAATGAGCAAAGTAGGGTCATTGATGGATGAGTTTGAATGCTCCTCTATATTTTTGTAAAAGTTAGCAGCCAGGTTTGCCGAATAGTGGGAATTTTGCACGCTGCTCTGAGTTTCTCATATATCAGTGTGCGTCAAGAATTTGTCTGAGAATGATATTTTGGGAGCTTTCAGTTAGATTAATGTCGATTTTTGCTGCATGACTCCAGATTGGTGAGTAGGGGTTTCAGAATCAGAGAGTAAAAAAGCAGTTTATTACGTCTATTTAATTTAGACTTTCTGCCGATGAGAGAATAAAGTTAACGCGTGGCATTTTTAAATTTATCTCTAATATATGTAATGTGTTGTTGGAAAGTGAGATTTTTATCAATAATGATACCAAGGTACTTGGTGTGCTGAGACCTGGGAATTCTTTGATTTTGGAGAATGATTTCAGGGGGTGGATTTCTCGGAGAGAAGAAGACTGCTTCAGTTTTAGAGGAGTTCAGTGCAATTTTCCAAACGGAGAACCAGATTTCCAGGTGAGCTAGGTGTTCATTGATGTTATCAACAAGAATGTTGAGGTTTTTGTGTCTGCTTAATATAGCTATGTCATCTGCATACACACAGAGCGTAGTGTTAGTGCTTTTAATAATGTATTAAACATTAATGTCATTAACATATAGGTTAAATAACACGGGCCCTAAAATTGATCCTTGCTCAATACCAGCATTTATTAATTTATTTTGAGAGAAGGTACGATTTATTTTAACAGAGAAAGTTTTATTGCTAATGTAGGAGTTAATTAGTAGGATAAGTGAGAGTGGAATTTTGTAAATTATTCATTTGAATAGTAGGCCAGTGTGTCAAAATCTTTTTGAATATACTGCAGTTGTACATTGACTTCTGTTATTTTCTTCCTTAATTACTCAACGACTCGGAGTAGTTGGTGAGTGGTGGAGAGACGAGGAAAGTTCAATCCTAATCTGGGATGAGTGTACCATGACCCATAAACATTCACTCGAAGCAACGAGATAATATTCGGTGTTGCAGTTCTACTCCTGTCTAGTGACCGACATTCCTCGCTCTCCTTTTGCCGACGAGATTAAGGCAGGTCTAAAACAATCGTTTTTATGGCGAAACACTTCGATTGACCGTAAACATGCGAGAACAATTGCAGGATCGACACAAATATTTTCTAACCAACTGCTGAATATAGGAAACGGTGAAGTAGAATTGCATCCCAAAACACATTGTATCAATTACCAGAAAATTTCTACGCTGTTGTTCAGACAAAAAAATGAACTGTGATTAAGAGTGTCTTACCAAATATACTGATAATAATTGGCTCACTAATCGTGTTATTTTTGGTAGCAAAAAATATTGATTTTGAAGAAATAAACTTCCAGATACAGCAGTTTTTGTTCAGTGATCATTTTAAATCACTCAACACTATTGTTGATGAAAATGAAGCCGTAAATTTTCCAAAGGAATTTATAAATTCTCTGGATATACCAGGAATACCACCATACAAACTTCAATTGAAGATTGGTTATTCTACTGCGTAACTTACATCATGCAATGGTACACGTTTGGTCATCCGGAAATGTTCTTGATACAAATATTTTGATTGGAAAGTTTAAAGGAGAAATCTCTCGTTCAGTTATCACGTGTTCCAATAACAACATTCAATAGGCTTCAATTACCGATTCATTTGGATTTCGTGATGACCACAAATAAATATCAAGGCCATTTTTCTCGTACGGGTTGCATGTTCTCGTGTGGGGAAACTGTCGAACCTATTAATGTTAGCAAAAGATAGGTCAACGAAAAATACTGTGAATCGATTAATAATATTAAAATCCTGAATTGCCATACTTTAAAATGTAAAAGATAACATTAAAATTGTTAAAAATCAACATTATTTACCTCATTTATAAAATTAAATCTTCGTATGTTGCTAATTAACAACTTTGTAAGTAATTCATGTATTATACTATATGAGATGGAAAAAGATGCAAAATTAAAAATATTACGTTTTCATGCTTAATTTCAGTTCTCAATAATTTATCACAATATGAAACCAACGTACTATAACAAACCCACAGCAACGCTTGACTGGATCAGCTAGTATTAATTAAAATTTTTGTTTCAATTATTTTTTCTCTATTTCACAATAACGAATACTCTATTTCGAAACACAAATCTCTCTTTTCACACATTTCCCATTAAAAAAATATTAAAGCCTA
Organism: Trichonephila inaurata madagascariensis; assembly: GCA_019973955.1. NCBI lineage: Eukaryota > Metazoa > Arthropoda > Arachnida > Araneae > Nephilidae > Trichonephila > Trichonephila inaurata. Next base: position 204,422 of record BMAV01017780.1, on the reverse strand, counting down.
CATTTTGACAGATTTATTTGCGGATTCTCGTTAAAAAGATTAGACCTTGAATTTTGACAGATTGATTCGCGATTCCTAGAAAAAGAATATCTTAAGGGCTTACACGTGACTTACTGAACAATTGAAATTTTTCCTTCTCGGAAGCAACGTACACCTCAACAAATTTTAGGTCCATAGACAAAAAAAAAAACCCCACAATCAATGAGGGGTAAAAGTTCAAGGAAAAATATTCTTTTTTTCCCCAAATCATCAACTCCCGAAAAAGAAAAAATTGCTCGTTGAATACTTTTTGTAATCACGAGCATGATGATATACAGCAGGGGTTCTCTGCCTTTTTTTTCTGCTGAGTCGCATACATATGTCAGCAATATCCCGCGGGCCGCAACATGAGGTTAAACGGGGGGGGGGGGGGGACGGGAGAAATGCTTTAAGATCAAGATAACATTGGAAATTTAAATTGATCAAAATATCCTGCTTTGCTTCTTTCATAATTATTATTTTTTATATTTCTTTTATTTTTGTCACTAACACATATTTCCCGTTACGCGACGTATTCGCGTACTACACATGGCAGTGTCCATGACACAAACACACCCTCTTTTTAGAGTCTATTAACTTTTCCTGAATGAAAAAAAAATGAGGGTGGGGCCATTGTTGAAAAACTCACTGTCAGATGAACTTTAGCGGTTTTCCATTTTAGTCGACGATATGGATGTACACGCCCCCGAGTATAAATTTGAAGATGCCATTGCCCTTTACCCCCCCCCCCTCCCCATACACACACAGCCTTTGCGTCTTTCATTCCCAAATTAATTTCCGAAACGTCAATGTTAATTCTATCACAATGAGTGAAGCTAATGATGTTGCGAAATATGGCGACTCCATCGGCTTTGCAACTTGATGATGATGTAGTTGCAATTTGTCTGCGCTTAGCAATATATCAGATCAAAACCAGGCACATTCAATGGCCATCCAAGTCTCGCTGACTGTCAGATAATCAGATCGATTGATGATGGAATCAGTAGAGAAGCCTTCTGAGTGCGGGACCAAGCTTTGTGCACTAATGGCGATGATTAGTATAAGACAACGCTATTACAACACTTTTTTACTTTGGCGACTAGTGTCGGCAACGGATGTTGGACCAACCTCTGGTACTCATCTCGAGGAGACGCCTGACTAAATCCGTGATAAAGGCACCATAGACCAGAGGTGCGCAAACTAGGGGTCGCGACCCCTGTGGTGGTCGCCAGGAGTTTTTGGGGGTCGCCAAATTTTTATGAAATGCATTATGCCTGCATGCTGCATACCATGCAGTGTACATATAAAGAGTGAAACGCCGTCACTTATCGTTTAATTGCAATTTCCTGCTGTTCGCTCTTTCTTTGACCGTAATGCGTAATGTATGTAAAGTGTGAAGACGCAAGTTTTTCACTCCAGTAGATGACGCCCTCTTCGCGGTAATTCGCCAGTTTTTCTGAAAAGCTCCTATTTGTCCGACGTATTGATGTTATACCTACTGTGTCGAACGGTGCGCGCTGAGCATGCGCACCGTACTTGATGGAGTGGTAATCAAGGGCTGTGGGAATCATCTTGTAGACCTGCGTACCAAGCCAAGGCAAACCAAACGACCAAAAACTATCACTGAATGTTTTACTGCGCGTTTCCATGTAAATTTGTAGTATGTAACAGTTGGCCTGCAATTGTTTTAGTTTCTCCTCGAGTTTTATCATGTGACGTTGTGTAACTAGGAATTTTTTATATTTTTATCGGGCTTTGCTGCTTTTTGTTATCAGGTATGTGCTATCATTAGAGAAAGCTCTCTGTTAATTTTATTGAATTTCTCGAAAAAAAAATGATAATTTTTTTTTATTATTTGTTTTAGTTAAAAAAATTTAACCCCTATATTCATAATGGATAAATGGGTAATTCGTACACCAGGTACATCTTCAGCTAACAAACGAACAAATACTGATGAGGAGTTTCAAAATTCTGAACTAAATGCCCCATATAAAAAAATAGGAAAATACAATGAGGAATTTATTAAGCATGGTTTTACATTTTGTGTTGTTGATGTTGAAGAATGCCCGATATGTGTGTCATTTGCAACGAAAAATTAGTAAATGAGAGCATTAAACCAGCTAAATTAAAAAGGCAACTGGAAACTAAACATAAAGAACTTCAAAATAAGCATGCCGATTTTTTTCAAAGACGAGCTGAAAATCTGAAAATTCAAAGTGCAAATCTAAAGAAATTTACAACAATACCTCAGAAAGCATTACGATCTTCTTTAGAAGTTTCTTATCTAATAGGAAAAACAATGAAACCCCATACAATTGGAGAATCCCTTATCCTTCCTGCAGCAACTAAGATGACATCAATTATGCATGGCGATAAATATGGAAATGAACTAAAAACAATACCATTATCAAGAGATACCGTGTCTCGGCGGATTTCCGAAATGTCACGAAATATCGAGTCAGAAGTCATAAAACGCATACAAAATTCATCTGTATTTGCTTTACAACTGGACGAGACTACCAATATTACTAAAATGTCACAATTAATTATTTACGTTAGATTTATATTTTTAATGAAGATATAACAGAAACATTTTTATGTTGCAAAAGTTTGGAAGGAAAAACAACTGGAGAAAAAATATTCGAAGTAATAAATGAATATTTTGAAGCAAAGTGTCCCCTACCTGGGCAAACTGTGTTGTGGTTTGTACTGATGGTGCTGCAGCATTAACAGGTTCGAACAAAGGGCTCAGAGGCTTAATCCAGAAAGTGGCGCCTCATATGGTATTTAATCCCTGTATGATCCATCGGCAAGCTCTTGTTGCAAAAGATATGGATGAAGAGTTGCACAACATATTACAAGACGTTGTTAGTTCAATTAACTACATTAAATGCAACAGTCTTAACAGCCGTCTCTTTTCAATACTTTGCAATGAGATGGGCTCAACGTACGAGAGATTATTGTTACACACCCCGAAGTCAGATGGCTCTCACGTGGGAAAATACTACGACGGATATTTGATTTGAGAAATGAAGTGTACATGTTTTTAAGCGAAAAGAAACATAGATTGGCAAGTTATTATATCAGTGAAGTTTGGCTAGGAAAGCTGAGCTATTTACTTGATATTATCGAAGGGGGAGAATTCAACTATCATAACTTCAGCCAGTAAAATTCAAGCTTTTAAAAATAAGCTTAGTCTCTGGCAAACTGAACTGAATAAAAACAACACCGATATGTTCTTTTGGTTTAACGATTTTATCAAGGAAAATAATATAGATATATTTACATTTAAAAACATCATTTCTAATCACATTGAAAAGTTAAAAGAAAATTTTTCGAGAAGATTCAAGGATTTTCCTGAAAACGATCTTGGTTGGATTCGTGATCCATTTTCCTACGACATATGCAGTTCAACTCTTCAAATTAGTGAGAAAGAGCAATTGATAGATTTGATTAGTGATTATACTCTTCGAAATCAATTTAAGACTCAGCCTTATCAAAAATTTTGGCTATCCGTGGAAAAGCAATATCCCATTCTATTCAAGAATGCCATCAGATTACTAATACAATTTGCATCAACG
>BMAV01017780.1:141135-196164 GCA_019973955.1 Trichonephila inaurata madagascariensis | reverse complement strand
CGAACGCAGCAGGGATTAGAAAGCCATCAAATTGGACCCACAAAGGGATTACAAACACACAATAATTTACTTTTAATAATTTAAACGTTAGAACTAAGTACACGACATGTAGACAAGACAAGGATAAGAGATAATGGGTACTTATCTCTAATGAGAGGCAACCAACGAAACTTCGAGATCTTCTCGCTTCAAAGTGGTCAGAGTTATTTTAATTCAGGAACTCACTAGTGTGGCAATGGTGTCCACAACATCTTCTAACTTTTATATCCTTGACTATTTATGTACTATTTGGTAGTGACGTTCAGTTCGGAGAGGAGTTGTTCTAGTTTAAAGTGCCAACTTGGCTGGATGGAAGAAAACTCGAGTTCAACCGCGCAGATATTCCATTGTAACAAATGCATTGATTTGAAAGCAATAAAATGCTTCCGGATGACCAAAAATGAATGAAGGTTTCTCTAGAATTATGTATATATATATTTTCTTTCGATTAAAATATTTCTTAAAAGACTAATGAAAAAGAAAAACACGAAAAAACTTCATTTTTTCCCCACTCATTCGGATGCATTTTACAGCTTCCAAATCGATGCATAGTTCTGGAATTGAGGAGGAAAGTACAATTTCCATCAGAATTGATATACTGATGTCACAAATACTGCGGTCACAAATGCGAAGTGCATGCAGAGTATTTCGAAAAGATCTGTTCTATGGGGAGAATCTTCAATTTTTGGAAGAGAGAGAAAGAGAAAAGCCAAACTAATCTTCAAACGGTATGACAAGTACAAAGGTACTCAACCTTTTTGTCAGCTGGGCCACATACACATGTCAGCTTTTTCACGCGGGCCCCAACATGAGGATAAATGGTGAAGGAGGAGGGAGAAATACTTTAAGACCAAGATAAAATTGTAATTTTAATACGTCGAAAATTTATCAATGTATTATAACTCCTGTTTTGCTTTTTTTAATTATCATTTTTTAAAAATATTTTTTAATTTTTGTCACTAACACTAAGTTAGAAGCATTTAAGAAACACTCCACGATTTCTGCATCTCATTAAACAGTTTCATATGATTACCAATAATATAACAAACTTCATAGGATGTCTTTGTTACCCCTGTGATATTACCACTGATGACAAATCACTTCGTTGTTGTTGCAAAGATTATTCTAGAAAACCAATGTATCACCTCTTGAAAGAGATTTTCGAGGAAAAGTGTCATTGAATGATTCATGTTTATTGGTACTTTTTAAATACAGCACTTTCATGACAAATCAAACAATTACTGACCCATGTTTGTTTTTCATTACAAAATATTGAACCTCCCAATCGTCTTGAAACGATATATTTTCTTCAAATATTTTTCGCTTGCAAGGTATGAAAGATGGTTATAAATTAGTTCCACCCATAAAATTGTCGCTACTCGAGTGTTGTCTGTTATCACTAACCGTAACAGTTCCTAAAAGAAAAAGAGTACCAATTCGCACCCATACGACACCGACAGCCAAAAGCAAAATGAATCTATTTGATTTCTTGACAAAGAATTTCTCCCCAAATTTTTAATACAATGTTCGTAAATAAGTGAATTTCTCAGAGCAATGGGCCATGACCAGGCCACTTAAAAAGACTTGGTGGGCCGCAGGTTGAGTATAGCTGGACTAGAATGATTGCAGGGGGAGGGGGTGGAGAAGATTCAATAAAATGCGTTTTTTCTAAGTGCATGGAATGCTTTATTTTTCTGTATACACACTTGAAAAGAAAAAAACTCCTAGAATATTTTCAGGATTTTATCAGCTCATGTCTCCAAGGAACTTGTGCCATTGACAAGAAATGGTCCCAATGCTCATGAGACCGGGAATTTGACTGAAATAAAAATGTTTTTAGTCATCATTCCCAACGACTGGGAAGATAATAACGGTAGCAAATTAATTTGACTGTCACTCACCACTCAATGCGGGAGTTATGATCTGGAATGTCACTTCAAATTTCTCATTCGTAACAATTTTACAGGGCGGTAAGATTACGACCCTCTCTCTATGTACATATATACAGCTGTTTTTCTAATTTTAAATACCTATTTTGTTTATATAATATCAGCCCTAGAAAGAAAAAGGATCATCCTTTCGAAATGCAGAAAATATTAATTTATGGGTCATAACAGAACTATTAAACTTGCAAATGTTCAAAAAAAAAAAAAAAGTGTTGCTTATGAACAGCGGAATAATGCAACTAAGAAAATATTTCCGAGTTCGTAAATTAGAAACATATATGGGAAAAACTCGTACATTTTTTTTAAACGGAAAATACCTCCTTTCTAACTGGGAGTTTTTGAGAGAGATTACTTCCAGAATAGAATCGACCCACAAATCGAAAATCCGCTGAATCCATTAAACATCCCCATCGCATTAGAAATTAAGGTGTGCGAATGGGTTCGAAAGTAGGATTTTTAAAATGCGTATAAATGAATAATTTTTTTTTGTTATTTACTACATTTGAATAAGAATATACAAACATAATTATTTTAAGAATAGCATGATAATAAAAAAGTATTTATAAATTTAAATTCTTGGTAAAAAATGAAGATAGAATAACATATTTTGTGAAAAATACTTCTATAACGGATCCAGCAACGCTCTCTGGAGGATCCCGAGAGACTCTCATTTTAATACTAGAACAAGAAGCAGCCCTAGTTTAATCCTAATCCTTGAATTAACAGCAGCTGTGACTCTTTTCTCTATTTGTGCAGTGATGTCTGGCAATAAATCCTACCATTGCTACACTTCTACATTAATAACATTGGGCCTATAAATAGCTAAGAATTAGGATTTTTGAAATAATACATGCATTAGAAATGGATTCATTCATATTTTAATAAGCTAGAGAATACAAAATTCAACAAAAGATAAAAAAACACCGATTATAATTTAAGGTGTGATAATAATTCTCAAAATAACGTGAATTTTTCAAAAATCTTAGCTCAGACTCTGTACTAAAAATCTTAACTATATATAAGCAAAATATTGTTGGCCTTTTTTTCTTTCAAATGGGCTGCATTTTGGCAGTATACCCTAAGCAGACAAGGTAAATCTCTACGGGTGAGAGCTATTTCACTGGTAGCACCCTCTAGTGGCGGCTCCCGCTACCAATGTTTTGTCGCTTGATTTTATTCAGTTAAAATTCTCGTCAGATTATAAACATTTCTATGAATATCAGAACCAAATTGACACTCAAGGGATCTTTTGCATGCCACACAATTATATCACATGCGTGTCTACGATTTTCACATCCAGAAAACTTATAGATTCCGCAACCATGGACTTATGAGGTGGGCACCGAACCGACGCAAAATATTATTTTTCATAAGAGGAGAATGTTCTGAAAATATGTCTCCTTTTATCTTCATTTGTTGCCAAGAAATTTAATTAAAATTTTTACTACTTTTTATTGTAATATCATTCTTAAAACAATTTCATTTTTAATTTATAATTGATGTGACAGCAAATATTAAATTTTTTTTTATTTAAACGCTATTTAAATAGCGTTTAAATAATCACAGTGCCAAAACCCAGTCATTTCTTATATCCATGACTGAATACTGGAAAAAGTACTAGTAGGAACAGTCGAGATACTTATACACTTTAAAACTAACAAAGGATGTCTCATATGTAAAGATTCAGCCCAGTCAAAGCATCAACAGAAAAATATTTACTATGTAACACACACTCTGCTACAACGAAAAATTCCCATTGTCATTACCGAATGAGCATTTGACACTATGTTCTACATTCATATAATTCACCCATTCCAACATTACGAGTGACGTCTTAAGGTCCCGGTGATCCTTTTGACAGTATATGCTGTCAAATACTGATACAAACGGTCACTCTAGTCAAATAAATATACGTGACTCACAAACATAGGCACCCGCTTTCCATTCAATGAGATTATTGATGCTTAGAAATAGACGCCGAACATGTCATGTTGCCAGGTCGGAGAATTTCACCTTAATTTTAGGAGAATATGTCCGGGAATAGCATTTCACGATTCAGATTACTGAGGTCGATTCGAGAACGATATGAGGGGCCCAGTTCCCCCATGCCCTAAGACAGGGGTGTCCAACACGCGGCCCGCATGTGGCCGGACAGTACGTAAGTTGCAGCCCGCCGACTCTTTAAATATCAGGTTTTTAAAGTTTTTTCATTTTGACATTTATTTAAGGGGAAATTTATATATATACATAAATCTACAATGTATTTGCCTGTTAGCTATTCTTGTTTTAAAATAAATCCTTTTTGATAACAGAAACATCCTTTAAATTTAAATTTATATTTTCTAAAACAGTTAAGTTTGATTTTACTATAATAAATTACTTTTTTTAATAAATTCCGAATTGCATCATGCATATCTTTTACTATGGATGGTACATGATTCTCTATGTGTGCGACTTTCATTTCTCCTCCTCCTTTTCTGTTTGGAGTGCCCAAAAGGCAGTCAGAGATGATTTTTAAAGTTATGAAAAAAATATTCAGGATGGTTAAGATAAAGAACAATGTATACTTAATTGTTCGCGAATAACAGCACTATCACATTTCAACAATGAGTAACGAAAGATCAATTCGAAAGGAACTCCGTAATTTTCAAGAAAATGGCAACTGTAATATTTAAACATTATTTGATCATTTTATTATTATATTATATAAACATTATTATATTATCTTTGTCTGGAGGAGGGTAGACATGAAAAATAATGAAAACAATAATAGTAATTCATTTTGTTTTAAATTTTCACTAAAATAAATGTTTTTCATGTGTAACATCTTTCCTCTTGCTTGCTGGATATTTGTTGAAGTGATTTCGTGAAAAGAGACGGACGTGTGTAACAGGAAGTGACGAAAGCGTGCGCTATTTGATTTGACCAATGAGAGCGCGTGGTGGTTTACAGCGCATCGAGGTACAGCTCTAGTAGCCATCAAGCACTCGACTCTAAATTCACAATCGGTCTGTAAAATCTACCCTTAATTGCAAGAATCTCTATATTAGAGCAGAGAAAATAAATTGCTAATCTACACACTGATCCTAAGACCAGTTTTAGCCAGTATGCTGCGCCAATCTGGGCACATGCAGCTAAAATTCATATTAATCAAATTGAAGTTTCTCAAAGCATCATTCTCCGACAAATATTAAAAGCTCGATGGTTCACGAGGAATAAGGACCTCAGATCCGCGAGCAAAATGATGTCTATCAGACAATTTATCAAAAAATTAGCAACTAACTTCTTTCAAAAAACTGATAACTCTAATAATTCTTCGATCTCGGATATTAAAAAATATATCCCTGATCACACCCAATAATATTCTTGCGGATCCTCTCTTCAATTAAATTCATTTCACTCCCCTCATCCAACTTAAAAGCTTACTTTAACTCCCTCCCTGAGCCTTCGTAGCCTAATGGTTATCGTAGCTGACTCGCCCAGGAACTCGCTATTTTCAAATTTACTTTAAATCACTTTAATTTTCCATGGAAAATTATTTATCCAGATCAAATTTAAATTTACACGTTCTTTCCTATTTTTTCAAAATGTATTTTATTTTTTATTAGTTTTTAAAAAAGCCGTTTTTCTTATTTCAAATCATTCAATGCTTCTCTCATTCCTACGACTGAGTTCTAAGCTGCATTCCCATTGGTCAGGCCTCACCTTGCCCACCCACTGATCGAAATTTGTTTTCATTCTCAGTGCTTGCACCGTTTTTGAAGATATTTTTCTAGCACTTAAAACATTTTAGTAGTTTTAAATTTTAATTTTTTACTCTCATACAAGTATATTTTACTTTTTAAGTATTTTTTTTATTAACAAAGGGGAAGAGTGAATTCGTCACACTCACTCAAAATCCTAAAGATAAGAGGTTATAGCTCGGAAGAACTAGATACTCTGGTCATCTACCCAATGATACTCTAAATCCACTTCGCACATACCAGCAAGTCTTAGACTTCACCCTGGATAAACTTGCGATCCTTACGCTCAATTGTCAAAGGGCTCACCAAACAGATATCGACGACGTTATTTCATAAAAATGTTCGTTACTCATGTTGTCAGAGATGTGGTTAGATAATGACGAACGTGTTTCGATACCTAACTTCGATTGCTGCGTACAGTTTAAACGATCGGGCCGCAGAGCAGCTGGTGTTGCGATATATCGCAAACAGAAAATCTCACATGTTGTGACTCCTCATATGAACATTACTTATCGTCAAACAAATGGACAGGGTATTCTTAGTAACGATTTTGGGGGACAAATGTGCGGCAGAATGCTTATTTGAAAACGGACAAACAGTGATTTCGGTGGTCGCATACATTTCTTGAAATCAAACGGTACAAAAAATTAAAGATTTCCTGCATTTTGTACTTTTACCATATACCGAAGGTGGTTCTGCTCTTTTAAAGAAAACTCACTCGCTTCCCATGATTTTGAGGGGTCATTTTAACTTCAGTTTGCCAAAATCTGAGTCGCTCATAGCTTTTTTGAATGATGAATTCAAGCTCAAAATGAACACAAATCAAAATGTTTCGACAGCTAACAGTGGTAATGTTATTGACGCTGTTTTTCAACGGTTTTTAAATATTTTGAAATCACAAGTATATGTGTCATATTTTAGTTATCATAAGTCTATTGTCTTCGCTCTTCCTCAAATTAATCAAGAATAATTATTTTTGATAAAAAAAAATTGCATTACTCCTTATGTTAATTAAATAAAATTTTCATTAAAGATATAATTATTCGATAGAAAATTGTTTCCAATCATACCCAATTCATTTTTTTCAGGTTATAAGTTACTATTGTGTATTTACTAAGATAACATGTCAGGCGTTACACATCATATACGACTACTGTAAGGCTCGTTTCTCTTTTTTTTGTTTCTAAATCTGATATAAATGTACAAATTTTGATGTGCGCCCGCGAGATTATAATGTTTTTCCAAAGTGGCCCGCAAGGTCATTTGGGTTGGACCCTCAGACATCGTTACCTCTCGTGTACGAGTAATTTGCGGGAAAAATAATCTTGTGACTGATGGTGAGAAATGCGGCATCGTAATAGGAATTTCGCTTACCTTTGAATTTATGCATCATGGAAATGAAAATGGCGCAGTAGGTAAGAGACCAAATTTCTGGAGAACATGCATCCATGATCTCTTTCAAATCATCCAGAACCGGAAAGCAATCCATAATTCTACGAGACACAAGATGGAATTATATATACATATATGAATTTTATTTTTACTCAAAAGATTTACTCATATTTTTATTTACTAACCCAATCGTATATTATTGCTACAGAAACTCTCTACTTTCTCGTGAATTGGGCGTTTCTGTAGACCAGGAATTCCAAATGGTGCATTCCAGATCGAGAAAAATAGTCTGGTGGTTGCAAATCGGTCTAATACAAGGGTAAGTCAAAAATTTCTTATACTTTTCGTTCTACAATTTCAACAAATTTGGGTGCACAACGGGTACACTATTTTTCGATATAATCTTGACACTGAGCAATGCACTGGGTCCAGCTTTCGCATTCCTTCCTGGTGGAAGGCTTTCAACTGGTCGTGAAGTCACTTTTGCACCGCATCCCGAACGTCCATGTTTGAGACTCTCAATGCTTCCTTGAGTGGTGGAAAGAGATTAGTATTTAAGGAGAGATTTGGGCTGTAGGGAGGGTGTTCCGGGGTCTCAAAGCCCATCGAGCACACACTTTACGGAATTAGAATTGGTCGTGGATAAATTAATAGGCAAAATGGTGACTAATGTTTAAAGACACTAAATGTTGTCGTTAGTGATAGAGGTTCTCTCTTTTTGTGTTACACTCGGTCGGCCTCTTTTAGGAGGTAAAGCACTTTTACTGTACTGTGACAAAAGGTGAATTTCACACAGCCCCTGATCTGCTCCTCTTGGAGAGCGGAGCTGACGCTGTTGTTGCTACAGGCGATTCAATTCCACACGCATAACCAAAGATGCGCATGCCACCTGCATTTCTTTAAAAAAGCTGTAAAGTGGGACTTACCCTCAGAATTGGTCCAGAAAACAATAAGAAATTATTTTTTTTCCTACTTTTAGTCATTATAATACTTAAACTTTTTTTATCAGTACATTTCTGAATGCATTGAAAAAGTATTTTTCGTAAAGCTATACAATTGCAATAAATTAGGACAACTAAAAACATATAGAATCAAAGAAACAATGACAAGCAAAATATAGTAATTTGAAATCAATATTTAACGGAATCTTTTATAAAAACGCACGAGACGTAATCAGACAAGAGTTATCTGACAAAAAGACGCTGGTCGAGATACATGGGGTTTGGTCAAGACAGGATTATAAAATAAGAGGATGGTCAGTGGGAGTGACAACAAACTGTAATATTTATGCTGTTGGTGCTGGTAAAAATATCACAGAATTAATGTCACTAGTTGCTCCTCAAATCCTATTTTAATACTTACGTGCGTGCTTTATACAAGGGACGTTCCGAAATTAACTATCCTCACTTTTTGTGAAAGATTAGACAATTGCTGGTTAAACGACGGAAGGAGCGTCATTGTCGGAATAATGACGTCTACGCTGAACGACGAAGGAAGCAGCAGAAAAAAGCGTGTACGAAGACAACGTGATCGCCAATGTAAGTGATCTGGAATGAGTTGATGTCCGTCATCCCTGAACGCCCACAGAAGAAGAGGTCCTGACTCGTGAAATGGTTGGTCACTGGTTCAATGAAGGAAGGCAGAATTCGGAGGATGAAGATAGAAATGGGCGTCTTTCTGGATCCACACCATTACTAGAGTATGGGACATCACGTACCTCAATGACGTCGAAGCATCAGTGAAGAAAGCAGTTCTAAGATGGAGAAGGCTGTGCAACCGAATTTTACCAAAGTTGTTTCTTCAAACACGACTATAAATGACTCAATGTCGAAAAATGGTGCAAGGTTAAATTTTTTTCTAGGCAATAAAGTTTCGGTGTGGAAAAAAAATGCCGAAACTTTTTTCGGAACGACCGTCGTACAAAACATATTTTATTTTTAAAATCGTACTCTCTCGTGTAAAAGGCTACATTTTGCATTAAAATGGGCCACCCGACTCAAAATAATCTTCTCTTGACGAAAATAATCATTTTAATCTAATAAAATCATTCTTATTTGGCAAAACAATCAACTATGTACTCGCCGCTTCACAGCTTGTACTTGCTTTTACGTTTCAGAAATTCTGGATCCTTTCAGGTAGATCTGTTGTTAGACAAGATCTGAAATTGTTTTATATTGAGCGTTAAGCCTGTATTGCAATGGAAAATATCACTTTAAGAAGATCCTTTACAAAATAGAAATCGATTTCGCAAGACCGATGTTTATAAAACCAAATATGAAAGATGTACAACAAAAATTAAAGCTTATAAAAGACTTATAAGTCTGTTTATGTACCAAAACTGTTCACCAATATAAACTAAATACTGACGCTCTTCTGGCAACTTTACGAAGATTTCATCATTCGCAGGGCGGGAAATTGTTTTGGCTAGAGGGACACATCTTTTTAGAATGATTGCATTCATCTCACAAAAAGTTTTATATTCATTCTCAATTTTTCACTTAATTAAAGAAGGTGGAAATTAAATCCTTTCTTCAATGACATTAAGAAGTAATGAACAACAATAACATATTACAAAACATGAGAGAAAAAAAAGAGAGATTAGCTAACTAAATACTCTAATGCACACACACAACTATTCCTTTCAATTTGAAAACCTGCTTACAGGTTACTTTTCTTGCAATAAAATAATTTATATTCACAATCAACTGCAAAAACCAAGATTTTTGCAGGCCGTGATGAGTATCATCTGAAAATATATCGTAAATGAGTGTCGGAAAGCATACCTTTTGTTATGAAAGTATATCTCTAGTAGGTTAATATAAATGGTGGGAATCGTTCTTTGGTCGCTTAAGTATTCCAAAAGCTTCAGGGATTCTTTGGCTGTGAAATTAAAATAAATGGATTAGTTTCGTTTGGAAGAAAAAACACTAACATTTTTTTTCATTAAATTCACTGGTGGATAACAATTTTGATTAGTTTCAGATTTTTACAAATAAATACGATCGTTTCACAAGTGGCATTTTAAATCGAATTAAAACAGCTTTGGCATATGAGTTACACATTAAACCAACTGCACTGTTCAGTTTGCAGGATCGTTTCGGTCTTTTGACTTTAAAAAAAAGACTTCCGAGTCCTGTTATTGAAAAGCTCATCCACCACAGCAAGTCCGTAACATATTCAATAAAAGCCACAATAAAAACGTCAATGTATTTTTTTACTTGTACTGTTACGTTTTCCCCTTCTTCAAGTGAACTGGTGTCCAAAATTAACGTTACAACCATAAATTTCCAATAATTTCAAGAATATAGCTATTTCTTCTAAATTACATGCTAATTTTGTGAGTTTTGACTCATAAAAAGAATTTTTAAGGCCGTTTTAAATGTAAAACGTTAAAACCCTTTTCACAGTAGAACTTTGAATTTTGTGTTTAGTCTTGTGTTATTTTGACCACAAATTTGGGTTAATTGTGTTAAAATATGGTCCTACAGTCGTTTAGATGAGGATTTAAGATGGAGAGAATTTAGGTGGATTGAGGGTGGGACGTCTCAAGCATTAGTAACCCGAAACCTAAATGTTTCTCGAATGGTGAAAAAACAATTTCAAACAAAGAATACTGTTGTTAGAAGACCTGGATAAGGTTGGCCAAAAGCTACAACACCTACGGAAGATCGATATTTGACGTTTACAGAGATATGATAGCTAAGAAGCTTGCTCAGGACTTTGCTGCTACCCCCGGAAAGACAATTTCTGGACAAACTGTTTCACAGACGCTTGGCTCAGAAGGCCCATTTATGTCCAAAAGCCAATGGTGTTATGGTTGAGTGTAACATATAATCAAATTTAAATTCAGAAGTGTGTGGACTACATCTACCCGATGCTGGGTGCTGTTGGTTTTCTTAAGAGTTCCAGAGAGGTCCGTTAAAAATGCTTTATTTACATTCCAAGGCATTAGAGCAATGACCTCACTCTCTGCCTGCTAAGTTCGGAGTGCCCAAAAAAGGGCATTACATCATAGGGCGTGACGTCACTCCACCCCAGAGCCATTCAAAGCAGGGCTAATTTCCCAACAAATGGTATGTGTCCCTCTTAACCCACCCTAGAAAGGAGTTTGTCTTTTATGAAGCCAAGAAAATGGGCAAATCAAGAGTGGAGGCGTTCATTGATGAGTTCAGGCTCAGTATCATTAGTGATTTGGAGAGAGCCTTGGACTCGCTATCATCCTTCTAACATAAGAGAATCTGATCGACTTGTTATTTGGGGAGGCAATATGCTATATGGCACACATTTTTGATGCGGGTTCTGTTACTTTTTAGCGATATAAAAATGAAGCTCTTGAATCTCATGAAAGACTTTTTCGAGGCCAAGATTTTATGGGCAGTAATTCGAGGCCGCACAGAGCTAATCTTGTCGAAGACTTTTTTGAAGAAGAGGGCATTTGCCGGAAGGAATGGCCAGTATAATCTCTTGATGTAAATCCTATCGGGCATGCTGGGATGCTTTAGGAAGAGTCATTGCTCGATGTTAATATCCTTCAAACATGCGACAGACGTTAAAATCTTCCTGCGCTAATAGAAGCGTGAGGATTGTTGCCACTAAATAAAATTAACAACCTAATCTGTTGTATGAAAGCTCATTGTGAAGCCAGTATAACAGAAAGAGGAGGTCACATTTCTTATTAGGCATTCAGTTTTTTAATCATTACTCAGAGTATTTTGACAATTTTTTAACCATTTAATTTGCATATTACAAGACGTAACCCCTAATAAGATTTCATTTGTTAGTATAATTCTTTTCTGAGTATGAGGAACGTATGCAAGACAATTTATCACAAATAAAAAATTATATGCAAAGATGTATTTTTTGTGTTTATAACTTTAATTTTGAACACTAGTGCATATTCAGTTCAAATTTGAAGTCATTTTGAGCCGTGGTTCTTTGCTTATAGCATTTTGAAAGTGGAACTTTTAATTGTAATCACTCTGTACATATACAAATGAATTTTTATAACCCGTTTGAATGCACTCTCACACACAAATAGTTCTCGAAAAATAAAAATACTACTTCCAACTAGTTCGTTGGAACGGAACTAGTTCGCAAGTCTAACAGAACTCGTTGTCATTATTAATTTTAAAATCATCTGTATCGTTTCATTTAAAACAGCTTCAGATTTTGAAGGATAATTCCTCTTGGAATTACCAATTAATGTCACAGTTTGTAGATCTTTATGCAGAATAGATGGTCCAAGTGAAAGATTATACATACCTAATTGTTCAGCTCTGGCCAAACACCCTCTGTTCAAGTTCATCTCGATGACCAAGACGTATGCCGCACCCACGCATCGAATGTCCAGCTTGTGCATGGTCACATCGTATTTTTGCAGTCGTTGGCGGCAGCTATAGAGAAAAGTTCACATTTTATACCAATGGGAAAGATTTTTCGGAATGTGATTTTCTTCAACTAGAACCTTCTTTCATTTTATAATTTCATATTACTGAAAAGTCTGTGCAGACTGGCTGATTTTTTAACCCTACAAATATCTGAAAATTCTAATTCCCCCAAAACTACAAGACACATTAAGAATTCAATAGTCCTTAAGCAATGCTATAATACCTCAGTCTGAGAGGAATAAAAAAAAATAAATCGAGACTGGAGGGAAAGAGCAATTAGATAAACAGAAGGAGTTAGAAATGCAACTGCAATTTCATAACTACGAAATAGGATCAAAAAGTTCAGAGACTGCAGCAACGTATGACATGGAAGTCCAGTTAGACCATTTCAAATTCCTTCTGCCACCCCTTCTCTTCGAGTTCAGAATGATTTTATTTGAATTGTGCGTGTAGACATTGTATTCTGCAACGCAAGATACATGAATTTTCCAAAACACTCAGCCCTAGTCTTTAGGTTCGATGTGAAACGAATTCACTCATTAGTCATGAGACAAATAAAATCCAAAAGGTCATCTTTTTAGTTGGACTTCCACATGATAAAGCGGCACGGCACACACACTGAAACGTTTATAATCAATATTAAGACATTATAGCTTAGCTTTCGTTTTCACACGTATTTTAGTCCCAGTCCAAGGTTCGTCTCGTTTCCCTTCTGGTAAAGTTCTGGCAGCACCAGCAATACTCAGTTGAGGAATAAGGCGAACATTACACACTGTAACATCAACTCTTGTCAGAATTTTAGTAAAAATATCTACAGAGACTTTAGAAAAGTAAAGGAAGGCTGTACGGTAATTTTATGTCCTCCTATGACGAAGTGAATGACAACATGGTTATGTAGTAAACGTTTTGCAGTGACCATCAGTAAGACCAATGGTCCCCAACCCCCGAGCCGCAGACCGGTACTGGTCCTTGGATCAAATGATACCGGACCGCCCAATGAACATTAAATTATTTCCATTTTATTTTATTATTACCATTTTGTGGTGTATTTCTCTCGGGTTTGTGCTACTTTTCATGGAAATCACTTTATACTCAATGCGTTAAACCACTTTATATTCATTTTTTGGTGTAATTGTATCTTATTTTGAAATCATGTTTAAATACAATTAAATGAAAATAATTAAATCAAAATAATCTAAAATATAAACAATAAACTCCTCATCCTTCGGCATGCCACTGTAAAACTATCAAACGTTGACCGGTCTGCGGCGATAAAAAGGTTGCAAAGCACTGCTCTGTACTATAGGGCAATGGTCTTCAAACTTTTCTGATTCGCAGAACACTTAGAACTAAAAGGTGTTTTCGGGGAGCCCCATTCCACACTTAGGAAAACATACCTTAAATAATATTTAAAGCAGATCAAGATGTTATAAGTACTTAATGTAAAGAAACACTTTTTTAGAAATAATTATATTTGTTATTAATTTTTTTTTATGTTGTTGTTGTTGTGTATGACAAAATGCAAAGGTGGAAATAGCAAAACATAAAGATATAGTCAAATATTGCCAAAGGTGTGAATCACTGCCAAGGCAACATCCAAGGCATGATCCGAGTATAGAATGTCTATGCTGCAGTTATTGTCTATTTTAAAAAGGGCACCAACAATGGAAGGACAGCTAAAAAGGTGTTTAGGATCCAGTTGCGTGCCTGGGTAGTGCCTGCATTCCCCATGTGTTCTGGAACCATCGGGCAGAATCTTCATGTCCTTAAAATGCTTTGTCCTTAGTCAAGTTATTGTTGTCGCAATTTTTCGGGTGTAATTCAATTCTGGCAGCGAGAATTTTTCTTCTTGGGTTTGAGCAGAACTTTTGTTTGGCGACTGCGTTGGCATCAAAAACCATTGTAGATTAAGTTAGAGGCTCAAGTGTTCTGGCTTCATTGGCAAGGGAATCGACCATCCCATTCCCTTTGACGTTAACATGGACCGGGATCCACTGGAGGGTACATTATTTGCCCAATGCACCAATGGAGAATGGAAGAAAATTGATTTCTTAGATGAGCCCCATTTTTCCTTCCTTGAGGGTATCAAGAGCAGATGTACAATCCGAGAGCACAATGATGCCGTCGGAATTATCGATGTTTGTACATGTAAGATAAATATCTAGGGCTGTCCTAATTTATACGAGTTCAAAAAATTTGCCCTGAAGAGACCTAGCGCTTTGAAGTTGTATTATCTAGGTACTCAAGAATGATACCAGATTCACCCCTATTGCAATCTGGTCTGAAAAACCGTCCGTGTAGGCAGTTACCAAATGAGGTCTCATAAGGCTGATAATTATGTCCTTAGGTTCCTTTTTCATTCAATGTTAAAGAAGGTCCAAAATTATTTTTGCAGAGGTAGGTGGTTTAACTGGAATACAAGGTTCTTGAATAATGTCAAGGCTTGTGTGATTCAAGTAAATGTCGTTTATTATATCTTTATCAAACAGAAGTATTGAAGATCTCTTAAACTTATTCTTAGCTGTCCAGGAGTGAAAAGTGATGTTGGAAATATGTTGCTCTTCTCAGCTTCTGATTTTGTTTGTAAATTTAATGGTTGCAAGTTTTCTCCTACCTTTCAATGATGGTGGGCCACACTCATTCTCAGCTGTCACATTATTTGTCGAAAACACAGCTCCGATGACAATTTTGGACGCCCTGTACTGAACAGAGTCCTTTTTTACTTTGGAAATGGAAGCTGATGGAGCCCAAACGAGTGTTGCATATTCTAGGATTGGTCTTATAAGTGCAGTGCAGGTGTTTAGTAGTGTCTTTGGTTTGGAACTTCGTCCAACCGCACAGTTTTCGAAGAATATTGAGCTTCTTTAAAGCCCTTTGCGATATATTCTCTATATGCTGGGTAAACCTCAATTCCGCATCTAGCGTTAAGCCTAGGTATTTAGGGTGGGAGATTTTTTCAACAATTGAGTTATTTAACCTTAATTCGGGGAGAAAGGCTGCCCTGTTCCTCCTGTCAGTAGAAAACACACAGTATTTGTTTTTTTCTGGATTTATCAGTAGTTTCAGCTGTTTAGCCCAGTCTTCAATATGAGAGAGATTTTCGTTCAGTACATTTTCAGAGATTGTGATGTCAGTATGTGAGTGCCAAATGGCAATGTCATCTGCATAGCAGGCTATTTTAGCTTCATTAATAATGAGATCATCGACAGTGTACATATAGAGGAGAAAAAGGAAAGGGCTAAGGATCGATCCCTGTGGAACACCTTCCCAAGATTTATGTGTCCTAGACAGCATTCCATCAACCCTCACAGTAAGTCTTCTATCTCTTAGGAAATCGGAGATCCATAGTAGGATATTACCTGAGATGCCTAAGAAATGCAAAATCTCAATGAGTTTTTGTTTTCAAACTCTGTCAAAGGCCGTAGAAAAATCAAGGAAAACGGCCGTAGTTTTCCTATGAGGTTCCTTTTGAAATCCATCTATGATTGATTGCACCAGGTAGAAAAGTTGGTCAACAGTGCTATGCTGGGCTCTGTAAGCTGTTTGGTAAAAGTGTAATATTTTCTGCTTGATGAGCCAGTTCATGATACGGGAATGAATTATTTTTTCCATAATGTATGTTATGGATATGGGTCGTAAATTTTTACAGCTTGCTGCATTTTTGCCAGGTTTGAGAACAGGAACAATGACAGGCATTTTCCAGATAGTTGGTAGTTTGCCAGTAACGTATTATAGGTTGAAAATCTGAAGAAGGATCCTTCTGGTAAGAACACCAAAGTGTTTGATCATTGAACCGATGATAAGGACGAGAGATGCCAGGAGACTTCTTAGGGTCAAGGCACTTTTTTTTGGTTAATGATGATAGCTGAATCATGAAATTGAATTTTTTTAAATAATGTCAAAATAATGTATTCATTAATAATATCAATTTGTGCTCCAGGTGTTGCCAACTCATACATTTATAATTAGTAACTGGGATACGTACTTGCATCCTTTTACTCAATACGTCGAAGTTTAGATTTATTGAAATGATCTGTCTATCGAATTATCTATTGCCACTCACATTGAGACAAATATTTCACCCTTAAATGCATTGTTCTGAATGGCATTAAAATGTGTATAGCTGTGCGAGAAAAATCCAGAGTATTTCGCATGAGAGAGAAGAATTTACAAGAATTTAAGAGCTGCTCTAAATTAAGTTTATACACAGTCCAGTCACATTAATGTGATCACCTGCCAAAAACCAGAATAACCATCTTTCGCAGAGTGGACTGCTGCGAGTCGTGCGGGAAAAAGTCAATTAGGTTCCTGAAAGTGCTCACTGGGATGTTGAGCCATACCGTGGCCAGCTGCGATAGTTTCCGTGGGTGAGGATTCATGGTGCGAACAACCCGATCGAGATGGTCCCACAGATTCTCGATTGGGTTTAAGTCAGGTGAGTTTGCCGGTCAGGGAAGAACGGTAAACTCATCATGGTGCTCTTCGAACCACGCACGTACTCTGCCAGCTGTACGCATTGTCCTGCTGGTAGATGCCATCATCCTGAGGAAAAACAATGCGTATATAGGGGTGGACATGGTCCGCAAGAACAGATTCGCACTTGTGTTGCTCCATCGTGCCTTCCACAAATGATGACAGAATCCAGAGAATGCTAGGAAAACATTCCCCGGACCATGATGCTCCCGTCTTTATCCTGCACCGTTCCGAGACTAGTTACAGGTTGGCTTTCAGAGGTTTGGGGCCGTATATGCCAACGTCCATCTGTCCAATGAACCATAAAACGTGATTCATCGGAAAATGTTACCTGTCTCCACAGTGGACGTCCATTTACGGTACTGACGTGCAAATTCCAGCCTCGTTGCCAATGAACAACAGTCAGCATAGGAGCATGAACCAGGCGTCTGCTTCGGAGGCCGAGACGCAGCAACGTTCGCTGAGCAGTAGTTTGGGAGACACTGTTGGTAGCTGCTTGGTTCATCTGGGTGGTTAGTTGCTCAACGGCAGCATTTCCATTCGCCCGAACTTATATCCGCAGCTGTCGTTCACCTCTATTGTCGATGGCCCGTGGTGCACCACATTTGCCACGTCGCTGATTTTGAACAGTCCCATCTTGCCCTGCACGGTATACTTTTAAGACGGAGGCAGGTGAACAGCTTACAAACTTCCACCCTTGGCCCGAAAGCCAATGATCATGCCCTTTTGGAAGTCGGATAAATCGCCCCATTTCTTCAATACGCTAACGATTGCAATGTTCTCCAAATCTACGGAAAGTTCTGCGGGCATCTGGGTTTCTAGGAACCCTTAATCCCGTATCTGACAGTCTTGTAGATGAAATGGCATACAGTTGGATTTTCATGCTGGAGGTGTACTTCATGGCTATTGGACGAGCGGCGGCGGGCCAGAGAGCGGGGTTTCGAGGTTTGGAACTTGACTTTTGAAAGTTTATTTTTTATTTTTTGGAGAAAAGAATTCGGCGAAGAGAGAGTCTTCTTATTGGTTGCTGGGAACTGAGGATAATGGCTGCCCGGGGGATTGTAACGTAATGTCCAGCAGGGGTGAAAAAAAGAATTTAAAATTACGAGCAACCGGCGGGTTTGCGAGGCTCCCACCCTTCTTTGCATTGACCGTGTTCGGTGCTGCTTCAAAAATGAAAGAAAGTGCCGGGCAATGTTTTCCAAAGCCCTTACACACCTCTTATATATGCTCAACTGCACTGTGCTGCCACTTGCCTTCTGTGATTGGTTAGTTAACTTCGACGTCGAAAGTACGGGGTGGTCACATTAATGTGACTGGGCTGTGCATTTTAACATTGAATCTATTGATATGCCGGTAAGTTGTTCGCTTTCCTTCACTACACATGCTTCTTTCCCGCAAATGGAAAAAGGTACATTTCCAATTAGAAAATTATTTGTTTTTGCAAAACATTGTACTAACGAATATAAAATTACTTCATGAAGCCCAGAATAGTAAACAATAGCATACTCGTAATATAGTTCATATAACGTTTTAAATATTCTTTCAGTACATAATAATAGTTAAAAAGTGATTGCTAAATATAGAGTTAGTATATATAAATAAAATTTTCAGTTTCTTAATGACTGGGATGTGCTTTAGATGCTTGTGGCTATACAAACTCCACAGAGAATGTGAACTCAGTTTGCATACACATTTGGGCCGCGCCCGCGGATTTTTTTATTGTGATTCATGGAACCCCTAGGTCGTACACAGTTTGAAGACCACAACTGTAGAGAATATCTGGATAATTTTCAAGAGGAAGATATGGCTCATCGCAATATACCGTAAAATCTGGCGTATAGAACACACCAATTCAAGCTGCATTTTTTAATTTTTTGGTACAACGCGCACCCCTTTTTATACGAAGAAACCTGAAATGTACGTATGCAATGCTCTTTATTTTCTGTAGTCAATTGTTCGAGGTATAATGTCAGGCTTTTGAAAAAATAATATACTTCTAAAACTATAAGGTAGGCCATTTCTTGTAAAGTAAACAGTATTTTGATCTATGAAGAAACCTTTTTATATAATGCTCTTTAATTTTAAAGCTATCACTTTCATACCCGGCATACAACGCGCACCTGTAAATTTAGATCTTATTTTTTTGTGTTAAAAGTGCGCGTTATATTCGCCGGTTTTAACGGTACAACTGTTACAAGATAATTTGCGACAGGAGTGGGAAAAAAGAACCTAAGCATCTAATTTCCTCCGTGATTTGTTGCTCGTATAGATGAAGCATTCTCTTGGCAATCAAACCAAACGAACATTTTTTAATTATTTTTGTTGAGAAAAATAAAGGCTAGCATCCATTATCATAGCTACCTGTTATGTTACAAGCTTACACAAATGCTATTAAACTGAATACTTTATTATATAACATTTAAACAGAATGTAAAACTTCGTGCAGTTTTTTGTGTTTATGTTTCCATTTTAACTCATTTCAAAATCGAATGAACTTCTTTGACTTAATAAAAAAATAACAGAGAATCTCATATAATGATGGATGACTATTGTGGTCAAAGAATGGGAAAAAAAAAATCTGTTGAGATACTTACATTTTAAGGAGATAATGCTCCAGCCTTTTAAATCTCTTTTGGGGTTTTAACTGTCGTTGACATTCGTAAAGTGACATCATAAATTCAAGAATCTAAAAATCAAAGACCTTATTACCAAATCATTCAAAAATCAGCATTCAATCATTAAACTTTGAAGATTTAACTTCTTGAGTTGTATCAAGCAAGTCTTTGTGAAATTTTGAGAAATATTCACAGTAATTTAAGCTTTAAAACACTTATAACGCCATTTATTTAACGTCCCTTTTTAGGTGGCTTGTCCCAGGCCTATATGAAATATCCCGTTTTCAGAAAGACAGTATTAATTAAAAATTAGTAGATGTCTTTGCTTTGAGGAAAAACTAAAAAGCTCTTTTTAAATACAGTCGGACCCCACTTTAACGAA
Organism: Trichonephila inaurata madagascariensis; assembly: GCA_019973955.1. Taxonomy (NCBI): domain Eukaryota; kingdom Metazoa; phylum Arthropoda; class Arachnida; order Araneae; family Nephilidae; genus Trichonephila; species Trichonephila inaurata. The sequence continues at coordinate 176,184 of BMAV01017780.1, read as the reverse complement.
TTCATCGAGACTGAACATTTTGTTCGTTCATTCGGGATTATTCGTTATATCGGGGTAAAAAAAAATTGATGCCTTTTGGAAATTCTATAAGCAACTACACAAAAAATACTCGTATTCAGGAATTACTCACTTTTTATTCAATAGTTAAAAATACTGCTAGTGACTTATTACGCATGTTAGTTGGAAATTTTAAAATACTAACCAATAGATGCTTGAAAATCTTTTTAATTCCTGACTCAAAAGAGTTATTTTTTGACTTTATGTAGAGTAGAAAATACTGTGACAATTTACATCCAGCTACATAAAGTATATGTTCCCAATATAAGGCATTAGAAAATATAACAGCTTTGATGTTAGTTTCCCACTTTTAATTTCTGCATTAGAATCGCTATGCTCCGACAAATCAACAACTTGAGTTGAACAGATAGGCATAATCGTTAAAATCTTAAAATATCCCCTGGTTTGCGGATGGGTATTTTCTTTCCTACTCAAGACTCCACACTTCTGCATTTGTAGTCTGATAATAATCTTGACCCTTTGCTGCTTTACGAGAAAAATCCTTTTCCTGTTCCGGACAAAAAGAATTAAATCATTTGAAAAAAAAATCCAATTTTTTCAATACAAGCTAATATGAAGACTTTTTTCAGCAGCTGAAATAATTCGTTAATTTGTGGTTTAATATTCGTTAAGCATTGGGTTTTACCTTCCTTTCAATTGAAGAAAGAGAAAAACTCGTTTAATAGAGGATCGTTAAACCGGAGTCCGACTGTACACTAATCCAAACATTTCATTAATATGTGTTGAAAAATGTTAAATAACACAAAATTTCGCATACATTACAAAAATAATCAGTTACGCAAATTAGCTGTTTCAACTTGAATGATTTCTTTTGTGGAAAACCACACTAAAACTACGGTTTTCTGTAAGGTGTCTCTTGACATTCCCACAAAGGAGACTGTGCTGGTCCGTAGGAAGACCGGATGAAATGTGTGGCACATCTGTTTTGAAAGTAAGGTCACTGCAGAAACTGTTTCAAACACGTTCGTTCTGCGACTATTTCCGTTTCCAGAGGAATCTCCACAGAAATGTTATTGTGAAGTGGAAATAAAGGAATCCACTCTGTTCGCTTCCGAACCGATTATCTACAAAAGTGGCATCCCACTGTAATGTCAAAGTCACCCAGCTCCTTGAACTTTCTCGCTGTCAAAGAAACAGATCAATACAAACACTTTTTATGGATTTCGATGATCCATCAAATAACGTCACCTGCCTGTTCCACTTCTTTGGACCAGAGAGTTTATCAACGAAATAAAAACATTTTGTATGAAGCATGCTGATAACAGTGTATTTTTACCAAATATAATCATTCAGAAGATAATAATTTTCAAAATAATGTTAGTCATAGTACATTGCGCATTTTCGATCCAAAATATGTGTGTGACGCGAACTTCTACTATTCCTCTCGCGGCCCCTCAGGGGGCTCACCTTCTTTAGGTGGGTACGGGTATCACAATCCTGAGGTACCCTAGTGATCTTTTCCTTTTCCCAAGGGGTTTACTATCTTTGATAAACACGGGTGTCACGACCCTGGGGTACTCCAGTGATCCTTCTCTATTTTCGACCCTCCATCTTGTCATCCAATTTCTCCTCTTCTTCTTTTCCCGTCCAGACCACAGACCTATGAATGTTTGGCACAGTATAGCCACAACTGGCTCTTGTGCCATAAAACACCAAACTCAACTCATTCCTCTCGCGGAAACTATTCTTTAGCTGTGATTTTAGTTTAAAAATTGCTTTCCGAAGGGATGACTTGATTTTATGCTAATATAAATGCTATTTAAACCCTGGCATTGGGGTGTATGAGGTTAATCGTGAAATCTCGGATTAGTAGAAGGAATATAGAAGAGTATTGGTACCAAGCTGTTATCAAAGGAACTACAAGCAACTCTGAAGAAAAGTTTTTTTTTGAATAATCTTATAAGTTAAATTAAGAATTTGGATTCAATGTTAAGTTAAAGTTAAGGAATAAGCTGTAAATTGCTCATAAAAAAAGTGTTAGATTAAAAATAAAAGTAACTATTTTTAAAATCATATCTGCTTCTTCTCCGAACCTTCTTACACCTGCAGCTTCCGGTTTGCGACAAATAATATCTTTAAAAAAAGCCTCAGAAACTGATTTAGAGTCCCAACGCGTTTCTCAAAAATTTTAAATGCAAAGTGTTAAATGATGATTCTTTCTCGACTTGTGTTCTGGCGTAATGAGTCATTCAACTAGTTTTTAGTTAGCTAGCATATATAAATTTGCATATGAATAAGTATGTATAAATTTGTAAGCTAATGAGTGTGCGTAGCATTTCAAGTCAATAATAGTGATATTACTTTTCATTTTATATCAAAATTCAGGTTAGTAAAACAAGAATTCAACTAAAAAGGACAGAGCACCACGATCGATTGTGTAGAAAATCGACAGAAATAGTTGACTGATATACGAGATCAGGGTTTTTGGAAAAGCCTTCCTACCTGTAAAAAGTCTATTGGGAAATAACTGAGGGCGAAAAATTCTATTTTGAGCATTTTTAAGGCCAATTCATATTTCCCCGCTGCAACGTACGTCCGAGATAAAACTCCGATGCTTTCGGTAATCGATTCTGCATGAAGCAGTGGAATTCTGGAAAAAAAAAAACAACTGTAAATACAAATAAGTTTTTCAAAATTTTCAATATGAATTTCTCTTTCATCTTGTCCATATTTATAGAAAATAATCCGTTACATAATTGAAATAAAAGCGAAAAACCGGAAAAAGTTTACCAATTTTCCTATGAATAATAAAATTTTATGGAAAACAGTACCATTGTATCACTCACGCAAATATTTCGATCGCAAATTAGTCTCGTTTTAAACCCGTTGAATGTTTGCAACATCCAAATATAAACACCACAGTGAATAGAATTTTCATAAGCAACCGATAGTTGGCAGATCAGATGGCATTTCCGGCATTTCGGATAAGGTGTAGGCTTGATTTTCCAGACCTCAAGCAAACTCACACCAGATTTCTTATGATTGCAGGTGTTATTTCTATTTCCAGCTCGGGATATCCAGAGGTCAATATAACTGAGTTTGGCTGTTTAGTATGAACATTATATATATTTTCATACTGGCCATCTCAAGTGCAATATACAGATTTATTCAAAATAAGTGTGACCAATTTCGGCGACTGGCTCGTCATCATACTCCAGTCACTACGATATATGCCGATATATGGTTTGATTCAATGCCCAGACGTATAAGTGTTGTTATTACTGTCAGAGGTAGTTGTTCCGGATGCTGAATTTTCAGGATCGAAAATTTAATAACTTATTTCCAAAATAATATATTAGTCCAATAAATATCTCCATTTTTCCTGGTGTAGCAATTTTAATGGCCAGTAGTGTATGCACAGGAGAATTTTTTTGAACTATTCGGAAGCCCCTGGTGTTCAATCTAACACAGCTGCGAAAGAACCAAATTTGGTAAGGAGACCAATAATAATAAGGGAAGTAAAATTCTGTGAAAAAATTGGTGCTGAGAATTGCCGATGGGTATTTATGGTGTTCTACAATGCAAAAAGTGTTGAAGAAAAAAAAAAAAAAAAAAAAAAAACGATAACACTAATTATTCATTATATTCACTTATTTCTTCGGCAAGACATTCGCCCACTTACAACGATCACAGAAATCGTACGTTTCCTATTGGCATACGCAACATATCTCAAGGACTATTCCACACTGTCCGAGCTTTGTGTACCAACAACGATTACAGTTGCACAACATGTGTTATCACATCTTCTGACGCAGGTTCTCTGCCGGGCGGATTGTATGAATCATTCCCTTCAAAGCATCAAACGATAAAGCCGCCTTACTGTCGGGTTCACGAAAAACTGGATAATTAAGATAATGCAACTTGAACACTAACGCGAATCGCTGGTTCTCTTAAGAATACTATTTTTTGAATCTGTCAACATGTGTTATTGGCGCGGTTATCGCTTCTGTAAGCATACATTTGAATTTCACTTTTATACCTGTGATTAATGCTGTTTTTCTGTTTGGTAAGCTGTAAAAGCGCCATGAATGCTACTATCGGTGATTTTTATGGAACTTAAATCTTTTAGCGAATTCTTACTTCCCATGTCATTCTTAGTCTCCATACCAAGTTTCATGCTATTTAGGTAATTACGTGGAGCTACAGGTGGCTCTGTATATTTCAAATTTAAAATATTTTTAAAGGAGAGAGATACTGTACTTTGTGAGGATATCCTTGAGTTCTCTAGGTCTTAGCACTCCGTGGAAGTAAATCGTGTCCATCCCCAACAGATCCAATGAACGCTGAAGGAAGTACCCAGCATAATAATAATTTCCCAACAGAAGTGCAGACTGAAATGAGAAGGGAAATGTATTTTTTCACAAAAGGACTGACCAAAAATTTCAAAGCCATAGCTATACAGAAAGAAGATTTTAAAATCTGACATACAGGATGACAAAAGTAGCTAGCAAGTTTTGTTTTTCTTTATAAATTCTGCCATAATAATAAATGAAGTGTTCACAGAGAAGCTATCAAAGCGATAGTTTTCGGATGAAGTATTACAAGTATCAGAAGTAAGATATAGTAGTAATATTTAGTTTGTTTTTTGTCAAGAGTGGTTGATTTTAAAATCCATTAATAATTCCGGAGAGGGGAGAGCATTTTTCATTGTATTAGAATACATAAAATCAAGAATAACCTAAATCAAGGGTGGGCAAATGTTTTAGCTCACATTGCGGGAGCGGAAAATACCGGAGGGGCGCATCTTTTTAAGATGTTTGCATTCATTTTAAAAAATAATACTAAAGTAGGGACAGTTTTATTCAATTTATTTATTGTGCTCATTTCATATTGTTTATAGCTGCAAGCTCATTTAATATTAGTACTAGTTGAATGAAATAAATGTATCCTTATAACCTTTGTGTGATGGCTTCTATTCACGCCCTTTCACTGATCCTCTTGGTGAAAAATACTTCTTCGACTGTTGATTGAGTTTAAAACCACCTTCTGTAGAGAGAACTTTTATGCTGATTTGAATGCTACTTAAACCCTAGCAAAGTGAATGTTAGTCGTTAGGCTGCTATTATAGTGAGATCGAGGAAGTGACTTTCGGAAGCCTTAGTGAACTTGAAAAGAAGCTTTATAGACGGGACTACCCAGGCGAGTGCTGTTTCATCGGACCCCACTCAGTTAAATGCTTGATTATTTGTTGAAGGAATTCAGTTGACTGATCTTGCTTGGTAGTAAATTGATAAACAAACAAACTTAGCTGTTTTTATAACAATGTCTGTTCATTCGGAATCCCTAACTTTACCTACTACGACTTTCTACATTTTTTTAAATCTGCAGTGAGATGGCTTTTTTTGTTGAAATTCTCATCACAGCCTATTTACTGTTGTTGATCTTGTAACTCTTCTTCTACTCATGTAGAAACTATTCTTCAGCAGTGATTTTAGTTTAAAAACCGCTTTCCGTAGAGATGACGATTTTATGCAAATATAACTACTATTTACATTCGGACGTTGGGTATGTGAGGTTAATCGTGAAATCTAAGAATAAGAGAAGATGAACTACGACTGGGAGGTTGCGCGTCCTGAAATTAATATCCGTCGTCGTAATTGTGGAAATAAATAACCTTGACCGAGCTATCGGGGTTCGAGAAGGACCATCACAAGGACTGAAGCTAAGTGATTTTCAGTAATCTTATATATCAGATAAAGTGTTAAAATTTCAGATGGCTCCCAGAGTTAAGCTATAAAGTTGCCCATTACTCGTAAAGCTAGAACAAAAGTAGCTATTTTTAAGATCTTCCCCAAACCCTCCTACAGCCGCGACAATCTTCATGTAGTGAACATTTTTTGGTCTTCTGACTGTCTTGGCGGTCCTCACCCCTGGCCAAAATAACTCACTGTGTCTTTGTATCAAAAACAAGAGAAACTTAATATGATTAGTTGTGAAAAATGACAGAAAAGGATCCTTACGAGGGCCTTCATTCTGACGAGGGAAGCTCTGAGGATGATGAGGTCAACATCTTTCTCCTCCTCGTCATTGGGCTGAAGCGTGGGGTCATCCGGATCTTGAGGGAGGAGCTTCAGTGCCTGAGACGAATAGATCAATCCCTAGTTTAAGGAAAACAAGCCTATATTAATCAGCAAGCTTATGGGCGAAAGTTGAAAAATTGAATCTGAAAACGAATATGAGAGTGCATAATGACGTACACTCGGAACATTATGCAGAGAAGCTATTGAAAATCGGTGATGGATGTTTGGACGCAGATGCTGAAGGTTATATTTTACCTTCTAGAGAATTTTGTAATTTAGTAGAATATGATGTAGATCTTATTGCTCAAGTTTACCCGGGCTTGCAACAAAATTTAAATTCGGATCAGTGGTTAAGCGCTGGTGCCTAAAAATGACATTGAGAATAAAATTAACACTCAAATTTTAAAAGAGGGGCGGGAAATGAAGGGATATTTATCAATGAATATATATACAATCATGGATACAGAACTAAGTACTTCATATCCCACGGAGTTCTTAAATTCGCTTGAACTTTCGGACGTACCCTCACGTAAACTTCAATTAAAACTAAATGTACCAGTTATGCTTATGCAAAATCTCTATACTCCCCGACTATGTAATGGAACGATGCTTCGGATCACAAAATTAATGCAGAATATACTTGAGGCCACTATTTTAACAGGTGTCGAATTCCAACTATCCTCACTAACCTACTGTTTCAATTCAACGGGTTCAAACTTAGTTTTGCTGTTAGCCCAAGGACAAACATTGCAGGTAGCAGGGGTGCATTTGGAAAAGCCATGCTATATGTAGCCTGTACGCGTGTGTCCGATGCCCGAAATCTTCACATATTTGCAACTGGCGGAAGAACATATAATATAGAATACAGTAGCATCTTAGAATGATATTCTGTTTCGAGCCGTTTTAAAGAAGAATCATATATTAAACGTAGATACTTTTTCAACTTTTAAAAATATAAATAGTTTCAGTTATTGAATTTTTGTTGTTATTTATTATAATAAAGTATGTTTTCAGTTTTTTAAACTAAGCTCAATTTCACAATATTTAAATTTAAATGATACAAGTCAAGCAATAAGAAAATTATCTTTTATTTACTTTTTAATGATAATGATTATGACTTTGACAGTTATTTAAAGACATCAACACGAGAGCGAAGCCGCAGGTAAAAGCTAGTATTTAATAATTTAAAGAATAAAGGAAATTACTTGAACACACGCACATAAAGTTGTGTCGGATATTGTTTGTAAACTTACGCTATTCAAGCAAATCCATAATACTATTTTCGATGGTGTTTTTCATTGAAAGGTTTTCAAAAACCATATCAAACCTTAAAGGGTTCGACGTATAGGTTAAAATAATGACAAACAATAACCGCGTGATGTTAACTTTACCTTACGAAAATAGTTTATTACGATATTTTTTTTTTCTCATCCAAGGATTACAGAAAAATCCACTTAAAAGTTGCCCATGCTTTCATATTGCACGAATTTTTATAATAGTTGAGAAGCTTGTCATTTAACACAGTTCACAAATGACAAGGAATGGCAAGGAAAATCCCCCAGGCTTGTATCCTATTGCAATTGGAGACTTCTTAAAACATTGGCCAAATAGGCCTGGACCCGAAAGACGCTTAGCCTCGTTATTGCCTCGGCCTCAAGAAGTCGATAATCCAAACAGAAATTTCATCGTTAAATGTTACTTCCGAACATATTCTCCGAAGAACAGTGAATTGTATCTAGGCTTTGATCGAGTCAGTGACACACATTAATTTGTCACGGTTTACCCCGTTCGTGCTATATAGTATTTGACAATGCCTATTTAAAAGCGTCGCCTACTTTTACATAGTCTTAAGAGGTCTCTGAGTACCGAGACTACTCGCCTGCATGGGGTATCCGATATCGATGGCTGCCTGAGCTTTCCTCTGCATGTACTGGAGGGTGAAGATTTTATTTCCGTGAGACTGCTGGATGTAGGCTAGGCGGTTGTATGTTTCTGGACGCTTTTCCAGACACGCGCATAGTTTCACATCCGTCTGTACGGGGGTTCTGGAAAGAAAGAAGGTACAGTCGCACTTAAATTTCACGAATTCATCGGGACCAAACATTACATTCGTTTTTGAACTTAGCTTTTTGAAGTTCTATAATAAACAACAGCACAAAATGTATCTATCCATAGTTAGAAATTACACCTTTTTTTATCCTACAGCTAAAAATACTATTAGCGAATTATTACGCACCAGTTAATTGGAAACTTTAACAATCCTATTGATTTCTGACTCGAAAGAGTTCTTTTTCGACGCAGAGAAGACCATACTGCGTCTTTTACATCCTGCTACAAAAAGTATTTTTTCACAATTTCAAAATCCCCTGCGCTGTAGAGGGGGTTAAGATAAAGGAATTTATTTCTTGTCCTATTCAAAACTCACGCTCAAGATTCATTTGTACCTGTAAAGTCTTACCTCTTTTCTGTTGAAATTTGCTGCTCACAAGAAAAGTCTTTTTGTGTTCTGGGCAAGAATGATATGTCATTTTTCATTCAAGAAATTGAATTTTTTCTAATGCTAAATAATAAAAAAGAATTTTCCGCTGTTGAAATAATTCGTTAATTCGGGATCCGACTACGATAATAAATAAGTTTTCTCCTGTACATTTCTTTAGGCTCAAAATTTTTACTCTCTAAGGAAAAGTGAAATGGATAGATGGCGCTAACACACTCTGCCAATGTCGAATATTTTCTCACAGCTGACGTTTAGTACAGTTTAAAAAGCAGCTCTTTGTCTGGTAGATTACGTGTTTCATCTTCTTTTCCATATTTTAAAATTTATTTAAATACCTGGGAGTTATCCTTGATAAAATCACTTTTTAACATCATGTTACTTATATCAGAAATAAATTTAAACAAACAGTCTGCAATTCTAGAAAATCAACTTTTAGTCGAGAAAACAAAATGCTCATGTGCTCACTGATTCTCAGACCAGTACTGACCCGAAAATCGACAAAATCGAAAGAATATGTTGGGTGGCGTATTGGCGCATGATACCGAAATGGGGGACTTTCGACCATGGACACTCCCCCCCCCCAAATTTTATGTGTGCACTACTGTCTCCGACCTATATTAAATACTCGCTGGTTCATGCGAAACAAAGACCTCCGCTTTGAGAGCAAAACATTTAGTATAGGCGAAATTATCAAGAATTGCGAGAATCCCACTCTCTCGGGTACCGAAAATTACACCCCAGATTTCAATGTGAACAGACCCTCATGGTTCTCTTTTATTTAAATTTTAATTAATTCAATATTCACATTATGGTCCAGTGGCAGTGAATCGACCAGGCTTCGATTCCCTGATGAATTTCTCCTCCCTCGGGACACATCCGTTCCTACCTTCCTCTAGTTTTCACGTACAAACTTTTTCTAAATTTTACTGCATTTTAATTGGCCACCCACTCTCCTGATCAATAAACAGAAGTTTTTCACGGCATTTTCAACTTGATTTTACGATACCTCAAATTAATTTATTTTTTATTAAACTTAAAGTACTCTATTATCATATTTTACTTTACTACAATTTTTTCTTAACTGTTCGATAGTCATTCAAACGTCACAGATCTGTTCGAGTGAGTGAATATTAACGTCACACTGTTCAACTACACGAGGGCTACCGCGGCCACACAGATGTGTTGGGCAACTAGTAAAGGACACTTACACTCGCATGTCTCCCAAGTCGAGCGCCGTGTGCACGCTCTCCGATGTCTTGCCCTTGCAGGAGACGCAGATGAGACCGCTGTACTCCAGTTCGCTCACTATCTCTCGTCGCATCGTGTTGTACTGCTCCCTGGTCATGTACGACAAGATGCACAACCTGCGGGGAGAAAGGCATCTCTCGTTAGAGCACTGGAAAGCAGCCCGAGGGGGACACCTAAGCTGAGCCCTTTCCCAAGTACCACACCTTGCCAACGGAAGGACAGTGAATTCAACAAATTTAAAGTGCACCAGCTCCTCTGCAGGGCGAATCTTCAGTGGTAATAGGGCTCGAAATCGTGAAACGCTAGCCACGAGCTTGTAACCCTAACCACAGGCTACCACGGCCTGCAGCGCATTTTCGAGATTAAGGGAATAGCAAAAAGCACAATTAGTAGGAAGCTGTATTTTGATTATTTTAATTCTTTATATAGCGGATATATTGTTGATTAAGAAACTTTAAGGTATCCGACTACGTTCGGAACCATGATTTTGCAAAAGCTTATAAATGGATAATATTTATAATATTTAGTGTCACTTAGATTAGAAAATGTATATAAAATTGTTTTAAGAATAGTATTACAATACAAATTATTTCAATGCAAATTTTTGGAAAAAATTGAACATAGAATGACCCATTTTCAAAATATTCTCCTTTTGTGAAAAATGCTTCTATTATAATAATATTTCGCCTGTATATAGTTTAGACCTCTGTACAGAGGCTCAACAAGAATTTTTGAAATATATAACTTAGAAGTGGGTTTATCCATGTTTTACGACAACAGAGGGGAGCAATTTTAAGAAAAAAACGTACAATAACTATTTAAATGGGTGGTAACTCTGAAAATAATGTGAATTTTTCAAAATTCCTAGGTCAGACTCTCTGGAGAAGTCTTTACTTTATTTAAGCACACAATATATTATTATTATAGAAGCATTTTTTTATAAAAGGAGAACGCGTTTTGAAAAAAGGTTATTCTAAGTTAATTTTTGTGCCAAAATATTGTATTTAAATAAATTTTTTTGGTCATAATGTTTTTAAAACAATTTTATACATGTATTCTAATCTAAGTGACACTAAACATTATAAAAATTATCCATTTATGCGCTTTTTTAAAATCACGGTTCCGAACGTAGTCGGATACCTTAATGATAAAATTTTATTTCGATGAAATCGAAAAAACGACACTGTTTGCTTTTATCTTGGTGGGGCAGTTGTGTTAATAGATTGATATCTTGAAAATTTAAAACAAACATCGTATCTTTAGGAAAAAATTGTCGGTGCTTGCTTCATTTACAATTTGCAAGGCAATTTAAACTTAAGACATAGGTACTATTTGCAGTCATAAATAAAATATTAGTGTATAGCTCTAACATTGTCAATAGTAACTGAACTTGTCAGTTCTAGGGAATTTCTTTAAGTGAGATACCTTTCTTTCTCATTGGCCAGGTCTCTCCAAAAATCCCAAAAATCAATATACTGTGCCGATTGGCTATAGCTAAAATAATAACTTCAGCTGTTGATCTTAGGAAGCCAAGTTGGGAACAGAAATAACATCTATAATCAAAGTCTGATGTGAGGTTTAATTCAGGTCTTCGGAAAGTCAAGTTTTGAGTTTATCTTCAAAACTTAATGCCGAGTATGCCATTCGGTCTGCCTCTTACGCGTGTTAACCTTTGTCCCAATGAATTTCCTTTCTGCAAAGAAAATAAGTTTTCCCTCACTTTTGAAAACCTCATCACTAACGGGCTCTAACCTGGAGCTGAAATTCTTAAGGCTCATTTGAGTTTCGGAAAATACAGAATAAGCGAAAGAAAAACAGACAGACAGATATATTTGTTCTGGAATGTTGGTTGAATCTGTAATGAGAACAAATTTCTGCTCCTTGCCGCGGCTTTATTTACCAAATTAATAAATACAAAAAAATAAGACTCCTCTTTCGCATAACTCTGAATGACTACTCATGAAAAACTGTACATGAACACATATTAGCAATTGCAAAAAATATTTTTATGGCTTAATATTAGATAGGCTTGATAAAACTGAAAGAATATTTAGTCTAACCCAGTTGTTTCCAAAGTGGGTTACAGGAAACTTTGGGGTTCCACGAAAAAAATTAGGGGTTCGGCGTGATAAGTTTTATTTGATTAAAAAAAAAAAGAATGGTGCTTAATAGATTCACATTTTCCTGGGAAAGTTAACAATCCACCACCAAAATTTATGTAATTTTTTTTTTTTTTTTTTTTTGCATGTGTGCAATTTACCGGTGTATGCATGTTTAACCGGGATCGATCTTACCAATAGATGACCCCATAGTGGCATATTCCAAACTTCTTTTCGGGGTTACTGCTTTGGCGATTGTCTATGTCCCTTGGCACCAGTTAATAGAGGCAAAGCACGTTTTCATCATAGTCACTGACTTGTCTGCATTGAATATTAAACATCGATTAAATGGAAAAGAAAAAAATAAAAGTAATGTGTATAAAAAACTGTTGATTATTCAAAAAACGGAGCCTTTTCCCACCATTTCCGGTAAAAATACATGGGTGGAAGGATACACCGGAAGACTTGTAGGAGGGCTAGCTTGATTGTAAACAAAGTCGGTTAACCATCCATTTGCGCCAATGCTATTGTGCCCTTGTATTATTAACAGTAGCTTTTTCTTTTTTTTTTTTTATTCAGGTAGTAAACAAAGTTTCAATATATCAAAAGAAATACCGTAATATCTAAAACATAAAAATTGCCCTTATAATGGATCGTTGGTTAGAAAATGGGTCGTTAAAGAAAACTGATGTTGTAAGTATTAATGTAGAAATCGCGGAATCTACAGATACGAACGAACGAATCAACGAAAAGAAGTAAATATAATATCTGTCGTTTGGATTTATTAGCACTGGTGACGAGGAGGCTCCAGATGCGGTTTGTTTGTTTTGCAACAAAATATTGACAAAATGCACCAGAAAAACTACTGAGGCATTTGGAAAAAAAATCACTCAACAGATAAAGGCAAATTTAAAGAAAATTTGAAAGCCATAATAAAAACCAGAGTTTTATGGTAAAAAAATTCAAAACAGATAATCAAAAGATAACGGAAGCGTCGTCTAAAGTATCTTACCGAATTGTTCTAGCAGGCGAGCTATTGGCGAATAATTTATTAAACCTTGCGTTCAATATATCGTATCATGTGTATTGGGCGACAGGTTTAGTAAACAAGTTCAAAGTGTGTATCTTTCTAACAATACTGTAAAAAGGCGTATTAACAATATTGCCGATGACTTATTTCACGGTTGCAGACGCTTATGTAGTACAACTAGATGAGTCAACAGACGTTGCTGGATTAGCAAGTTTACTTGTTTTTAATAAAAAAAAATGAACAAGATTTGCTTTTATATGAAAGTGCGAGCATTAACATCACGGGGTAGAACTGCATTGATAATTTTATGACAACGCATGAAACTAACTGAATGTGTTGAAGTATGCAGCGATAACAGGAAAAGTGAGTGGCGCACGGATTTAAAACGCTGCAAAAAACTGTAACATTGCATTCTTCACAGATATGCATTCGTAACAAAAAGGATTTCGGTGACATTTAAACTAGCAGTGAAGATTATTAATTTTATCAAAAGTAAACCATTGCAATCCCGTATTTTCAAAGTCATGGGCAGTCTTCACACCACTTTACTTCTTCATGCGCGAATATTTGAATTGCGAAAGGAACTGAAGGCTTATTTTATTGGTCATAAATTTGAATTATCAGACAGATTAAATAATATGTGGCTTGGCTATCTAAACTTGCATACCCTGCTGATATATTTGGGAAATTGAACGAATTATGTTAGGAAAACAAGCCAACATATTGCAAACAAAAGATCCTTTTCAAGGAAAAAGTGATATTGGAGTTCAGCTGTGGAGCTCGAAGAATCTGAAGTGGATTTAGGTATGGAAATAAATGATGGTGTAAAAACACATCTGAGTACAGTTTACAGCAATCACTCAGTGATTATTTTCCAAACCAAGAGAATCAAGATAATTACTCGCTACAAAATCCTTTTAAAATAAAAGAAAAACCAAAAGGATTTCATTCCATGCATTATGAAAATTGGATTGAATTGAGTTCGGATACACAATTGGAAGCCAAATTTAGAAATGATGTATTCAAGGAATATGCAAATTTAGCAAAACAGGCTTTTCGAATTCTATTGCCATTTGCAACTACTTATTTGTGTAAGCCGAGTTTGCAAAATATGTCGCGACAAAAACCAAATATCGTAACACACTTGATGCTGCACCAGATATACAAGAATTCAGTTATCAAACATAACGCCCAATTTTAAGAGAATCAAAGAAGCAGGTGCATTCTTCACATTAAAGATTTTCCATCTATTTTTATTTTATGTTTTGTATTTTTATTAATTATTTCTATGATGATTTCTTTTTCTTTTTGAGTTTTGTTTAATTCAATAAAATCTGAAACTTGTTTCATTTACTATCAGATATTAAATTTTGAAAAGTCGTTGATTAAAAAATATTCAGGGTTCCACAATCATTAGAAACAAATTTTGGGGTTCCACGACCAAAATAGTTTGGGAACCACTGGTCTAACCTATCTAAAATTAAGAAAGGAAAATAGAACTCTTTAAAATTGTGGAATTGTATCCTGTTTGAAAGTTCTGTGAAGCCGATCACACTTTTCAGGGATTTTAGCTATTCAACAACAGATTTGTGAAATTGCTATGTTACAAATTTTGGGTAATTATTGCTTTATTTTATCTTAAAGTAGTGCAAATAATTTAAATTAACATGCTTAATTATTAATTTTGTTGCTTTTATTTATCATAAAACTTTAATATTCGCAAGCAACGTCAACCCTTGTATCATAATTTTGTTTCAATGGGAATAGCCATATCTCCTATATGGCAAGTGACTATATGGAAGATTCTCGAAATTACTGGAGAAGTCTATGACATCATGACCTATGACGTAATTGGATTGTTCGAGAAAACAATGGAAGGTAGCAGCACAGATTGTAAATAGTGGTCGCTTCCTGAAACTGAGTTAGTTCTACTTTAGCTGCTGAAGCACTTTGGTGTGTCTACCTACGACCGAGTGGTTGCTTGCGGCTAGCTTTTATCATTATGTAACTGTATTTTTATACACTCAGAGTCGTGTCTGAGCATTGCAGAACGCATGTGAGAACTTTCTGAATCTTATTGTAAGAATTTCACTGCTGTTTGTCCTGTATTTTAAGGATTATTTTCTACAATACATTTCATTGCTATTGAAGAACTGTTTTGTTCTTTGAGACTGATAGCATAAAATACACGATCCCCAATCTACGCAAAAGCATATTTTGGCAAATGATAAAGTCAATATCCATTTTTAATTGTAATCTATGGCCGTTCCAAAATTTTTTACCTAACTACAATATAAATAAGCTTCACAAACTATAACTATTGTGTAGATAAATCTCCAACTGAGTTTTCAAAGCCAAATATCAGAATCAAAAGTACAAATACGATTTGTGTTCGACACTGGTACTGTACCAGTCAAACCTTTTCTGCTTAATTTTCGGAGCCACTCACCTGAATACTTTTGTTCGGAACCTGAGCCTGCGGTAGGGTCCGGCGTGTTCGTGGGGCACTTGGCAGTTCCTGAAGATCGACTTTCCCGTCACTTTGGAACAGAAGCAGACATTGTAGCAGGCGAGTTTTTTAAAGGGATCCTTGGCGGGTAACTTCTCCAGAATGATGCCCGAAGTGCACGCGAAGGAGAGGATGCTTTTCGTTAGAAGGTTGTTGATGGACGTTGACACCTGTGTCGAAGGAAACAGGGGTAATGGATTTTAGATAAAATAGTTCCATCAAACAGCAGAAGTGCTAAAATATCACTAATTAAATTGAGATCAGAAATCCAAGCATCATTTCCAACTTATGAACCATTTAACTCTCAAGTACACCCCATTAGATTCGATATTCTCACCTATTGTTTCCCAAGGTGATAATGAACTGCTTGATTAAAAGTTACACGATTCGCTCTCCAGAGCCACCGGTTTTCATATTGGCGCACGTACGTGGAGTATTGGAGGCGGAAGGCACAAACAAGTAAATGTTTCTCTGAAATAAGTTAAATCTTCTCAAAAACTGTCACGCTCATTTTATAGCATTCCGAAGCCTTCGAAATAGTTTTACTGATAGCAGCGCTAAGGAAAGAATCTCATTTCTGAAAGAGGGATATATTCGTTCGGGCACTTGACACACTAGTCGAGTGAGACGGATATATACGCCGGTGACAGTTAAAGGGTAAATGGAGTTAAGTACTATACATTCACAGAAAACGGATGCATTTCTGTCGCCAGAAATCATTTGTCCCATCTGAACTATTTTCCAGTTCTTGGACCAAGAGGCTTATTCTTATTTTCAGTATTCAACAATTCATTGCGTTCAGAATACAAATGATATCATACAAGGGTTTGAAGAGTGATTCTTTTTTATTCAAAATTTGCTCTGCTCTGCTTGGCCTCCTAAAGGCGCTGAGAAAAACATATAATATGGTTACAATGTAGAGAGCTTTTAAGAATAACACTAACACAATTTTCTCTCTCGGTTATTTCAAAAAATAATTAAAATATTACGATCCCTCCTCGTATATTTAATGATAACTAGACGTATCCTAGAATTACACCTTCATCCAAAACCTCGCAACGATTTAAAAAAAAGGGTTAAATACTAAAATAAGGCATAAATAGTAAGAGATAGTAAAAATAATGTGACAATAATTAAAACACCATCAAATGTTCTAGTGAATGCTTTACTTCGAACTAACTAAAAAATCAAAAATCTCCATTTCATATGAAAGAGATGCAAGATTCCTAAATTGCTGTTCGTGATAGAATCCAGCCAGTCAGCTTCTATACTCCTGCGAAAAAACGTGCTGAGCTGTGCGGAGAGTCGTCCAATTCCTTTTAATCCTACCCCTTCAGCGCCCACTTTGAGAACCTATGTGTTCTGGATTTTCATCAGTTTTCCCAAAAGGTATAATTAGGCTGAAACCAAGAGATTTTTTGGAGTTTACTTCTTAAGAATCGATTTTCATATAAAGCCAACGGTATGAAAAAATTACTAGGAGTGAAATTTAAAAAAAAACGTCAACAGAATTGCGTTACGGGCGCTTCTGCGTATGCGTCTGGAGAAAGATGAAAGAGTTTCTACTTTTTCTTCGTTTTTAAAATTACGATCGTCCTTTTCTTATCAAAATCAGATAAAAAATAATTACAGAATCGAAAAAGTCACTGATTTCGCCACGATACGGTATAAATTTATTTACAAGATAACGAAATTTTGTGCTTTTTACGTTTTTTTTTAAATGAGTCAATATCGATGCGTTTTTATGAAAAGAGTTTTTCAGTCGTTCTGTACGGATTTCTTACCATTGTAATGTATCGAAACTCTGTACTAAAAAAGTTCATACTTTGTTCTTATGGAATCAGTGACTTAAAATATAAAATGTCGAAAAGCTTTTTTTTGTTGTGATTTTTCAAAAAATACTCAAATAATTTAATTATATATAATTTTACCGAATCAAATATGAAAAATGTGAAGAGAATAAAGAAAATGCATGCATGGTTTCAGTATTATATGAGATGCGTTTATTTACCCTTCTTGCCTACTTTTTAATCTAAGAGTAAACTCCAGTCGTGCGTCGGAGCAGACACACACATTTTTTTTTCATTCTCCTCTTCCCTCCTCCTTTTTAACTATGAATGTTTTAAGGAAACATATCTTAAATTAGCCTCTCTATTTTAGTTATTAGTCAAGAAAATTAGTAAAAGTAAAAAAAAAAGTAGCTTTAAATTTTTTGTATTGATTAAAAATGCATTTTTCATGTTTTTTTCATAGCAAAATCTTTTATATAACTGTAAATAGCAATATTAAGCCATGTTCAATTGTCAAAATTGCTAAACTTGTTAGCCTTAACGTGGACATAGTCGATCTGAGATAATTTTTGATTAATTTTAGCTTAGAGAAGCTTCTCTCGCGACTGGCATTACTGATGGCAGATGTTAAAAAAATTCTCAACATTATGACAATGTTTGGTAAACCAACTTCATGTTTTGACTTAATAATATATTTTAATAAACCCAGAGAGCTGGACCTAATGAGTTCTTTTCTTACAGCCTGGCTCTGTTACAGCTACGAAAGCTTGTAGACGTACGAGTTCAAGTTGGAATTCTTCTTTATTAATGTCTTGAGCAGCTTGATCAATGAATGAGTGAATATTAACTGTTCAGTAACACGAGGGCTTTTGGCAACAGACCACGTAATTTTGAGCTATGGTCAAGTGACGTGGACAACCCCACTAAGAGGAACTTGATCAAAGTTAAATTCATCCATGCTCAATATCACTTCAGGCCTTAAAAAAGTATATTTTTGCGCTAGATTCTACAACTGTTGGAATCTTTCTCGAATTTCAGCAGTTACTCTGTCTATTGAAGAAAACATTGTTCGCCTCAAGTCATCTTCGTACGATAACGGAACATCTTTACTTCCGTCGCCAAATACACGCTTCCTCCTGATTCGTCTTGGGGGTTCAAAAGAAATTTCAAGCTCTTCACACAAACTTTTAGCATGTGTTAAAGCGTCATCCACGAATTCCTCTCGTTTTGCTTCCAATACGGTCTGTAAAGCACGTATTTTTTGAACACATTGATGAATACTTAGCAAATAATTTTGAGCATCATTGACTTCATACAGTACCGGTTGCCAGAAGCCTAAGTAACATAAAAACGAATGCGATTGCATAGCGACTAATAAACTTCCTGCATTTGTGCATGTATTAAACCTTTCACTTCGTTTCCGTCAGTTTCGTTATGCGGGCGCGATTTGGAGTTTCAAATGTTTTTTGAATTTAAATATCGCGGTGCTTGCTGCCACCCCTTTTCGAATGCTGCCCGGGACCATGACCTCTTCTGCACCCCCCCCCCTTTATACATTAACCTGACATCGCGGACCCCCTTCCTGATTCGCAACATACGGCTGAGTGATTTAAAAGTTCCTCAATATAGTCATAAGACTGCCCTCTGCTATTTATACCGACTTTTTTAACACTTTTTTTCAATTCCTACTATTAGCTCACTCTCTCTATATATTTATATATATATTTATCTTGTTAAAATTTTCAATCGTGAATAAAATACGTTCTATTCATCCATTCAAAATAGGAATTGACTTAAATTTTTTTTTTTTTATAGCACTTGTTTCCTTTAAGAAAACAGTAAACATCTGAATATGTATGTATATATAAAAATAATACAAAATACTAGTTTCAAATAAATAAATAATTAATTCAGACACAATTCGATTAAGAAATCAAGATGGATGCAATCGTTATCGCATTGGCGCGCTAATTGAATTTAGTTCTTAATTCTTTTGTTCTTAGTACTTTTGTTTCTACTATAAATTTTTTGAAATTTTTTCCGTTTTAGTAATGGCTCTGTAGCTGCAAACAACAGAAAACTGAATTAATATTCTTGATCTAAATATATGTTATAGTATATATTTTTGTTGTGGACAATTTAGTAATCTATTGTAGAATGACACTTATTTCAATTTCTACACGAGGTCTGTCACAGTCTTAACATTAGATGAGAGAGCCCCATGGGTCTGTGGACCATAGTTTAAGAGCCCAATGTCCCCTCAAAAGATAATCACTATTCAGGTACAGTAGAACGTCGTTTATCCGAACGTCAATTATCCGAAGCTTCAAATATCCGAACCAGTTTTTTGTCAACTTTTGAAAATTTAGAAGGCGAAAAAGACTACAATGGCGACCACAGGGATTACCGACTTTGTCCAATCGATCCCAGGATTCCAAGAATGCAATGAAGATATAGAAACCGGGTTGGCAATCGATGCAGAAGACTCGGTGGATTTCAAATGCTAAATGAGGACAAGATTGTGACTTCCGTGCAAGTAAAATTCGACCCTGTCGACGATGAAACGGATGAAGACGAAAGTAGCAAGGGTCTATCAAATGCTGGCGCGTTTTCTGCGTTAGAGACAGCTATGGAGTGGTACGAACAAGAATAAGAGTGCTGTCCTACTCAACTACTGCTGCTCAAGAGAATCAGATACCTTGCAGCGAAAAAACGAAGGTGTACAATAGTACAGCGAAAAATAAGTGATTATTTTCCACAATAAAGGTAAGATTGCGACATTTTGCACCTATTTTTCTTTTTCTTCAAGCACGTTTCCTGCATGGGATGATTTTCAATATTCGCATAGTGTTCGGTTTAATATACTGCATGGATCGCATTCGGTGTTCGGTTATCCGAACAATCGCGTATCCGAACGGTGTCCGGTCCCAATTGGTTCCGATAAACGAAGTTCTATTGTAATAAGTGTCGCAACGAGCGATCCAATGACGTACTTGCTCAGTTGGGATCCCATGACTCACAACTTCCAGTACGTGTTGATCGAAAACAGGTCCCAAGATGGCCGCCCGTTTCAGTAGCAAACGATCTTGGACTGTAAGAAAATGGAAACTGCTTTTCACGGCATCTGGAAAACGATACAAAAATATGATGTCAACAGCGAATTAGGTGCCACCAGTTTTAAATGCTTGAAATGTAGATTTGTTTTATGAAACGAAGACAAAATAACTTAACGAATTCTACATTGCGAAAAGAAACTTAAATATGACACGTAAATAATAAAGTGATTCATGCTTGCTTTTACCAGTATAGCTAACATAACTTTTTAAAATGTACATATGACACTGGGAATGAATTTTATTTTTGGATTGAAGTATAACTCGTGAAAAAAAATGAAACATTTTGAAAATTGTTGATTGATCAGGAATTGACTTCTCACTATGATTTCTTTTTGGCACGAGCCAAATGAATTTCACCCCATTCTTGTCCCACAGTGGACATTTCAGTTGTAAAGGTTTTTTAGTCAATGTTTTTTTATATTTCTGATGGGACTGCAGATATGTGTTTTACCATTGCGGACCTAGTGCACACACCCCGGGAGCATTTTAGTGCGGTACCTTATAGGTAGAATAGCAATCACTGCACGTAATTTTGACGCCCGGTTTTCACCCCAGAGGGAGGCACCTGAGCTCTGATGATGCAAAAGGAATTTAATTTGGCCGAGAGCACCCGAGCCAAAAAAGCCCTTTTTAGGCAATGTTCGTGTTACAATCAACTGTTCCTTAAATCGTCGTAAAGTATGACGATTAAAAGATAGGAAAAATCATTCTGTGAGACGCCGCGATTATCTTGGACTTCTCACTGATCTCCTTTTAAGGCCAAATGAATTTCATATAACACAGGGTTTGTCATCACACTCTTTGTTTTGCTTTTTTTATTCTCTCCTCCTTCGATTCGAAATCTTTGCACAAAAAATCTGTGGAAAAGCTGAACATATTGTTTCAATGTTTGGAGTTTTTCATAAATTAATCTTAGAAGGAAACAAATAATTGATTGATAAAAGAAAGGGGTTGTTTTGATTCTTTTGTAAAGGTATTATTAAAACTCTTCCATTTGAATTTTTTGACAAGGAATAACAGCTACAATGAATAAAAATTTAGCTTCTTATATTTCATGCTTTAATTAAATAATTTATTACATCTCTTAATTCAGGTAGTGCTTTTTTGTTTGATAGATAAAAAGAAAGTGGAAAGACTTCGAATTTTATACCATTCGCTAGAGCAAAAATTAATACAAGTAACAGCGAAAAAATTAATTGTTCATTCGGAATATCAGTTTAGTTTTTTTTTAGTACTTAGCATTTACAGTGATGTAAATATTTCAAATCGAAAAATCCTGATTTTTATGGTCTAAGAAATCAAAATATCCGATTAAGAGGAATATTCGAATCATGTAAGTTTTACTCAGGCTTTTTCTCAAAGAAATTGTATCCCAAAATGAAAAAATACATGCAAAAAAAAAAAAAAAAAAAAATTCCCCTGAATTCAAAACGGGTAAAGAGCAAAGTGCCAAAGTGACTCAGATGCCGAAGCTCAAGCGAGTGCAAACCAGGATGGTCACCCTGAGCATGGAACAACCGGGTTATCTACAAGGTCTATCCTCTCTAACTCGTTTTTTTCCATACAACCCCTTTGGCACTTTGAGATAGAGCCACTCCACAAACCGAACGAAATCACTAAATAAAATATAGTCATTGAGATGAAGAGTAGATTGATGTGGACGATTTTATTCGTGAAAAACAGTTCAAGATTTCTCTCAGAGGTTCCATCTCATTAAAGATAAGTTCCCACTACTTATTACTAATTGGTTGAACGTTCGATTAATAAAAGAGAATAATTGCGGTCATCTTTATGTGTCCGAGTTAACGATGACTACTAAGTTCGGATACCCCGACAGAGCGTTACTTCTCCCTCCACCAACATTAGGAGGAGGTACCACGTCAAGGAAACTGAAGTACGTCATTCGACAAGAGAGACAATTTAATTCAGGGATCTTGTAATTGGACTGCAAGGAACACAGTGAAATACATTCGTTGTCTGGAATGGGTGAGACTGAATTACTCGGTCTACAGTCCCGATCACACTTCCATCTCTTTCCCACATTGATGTCAACATTATCGAGATGTCATTTCGGAACCAACGAAGAACTTCTTGAAATCACTAGGGGGCAGGATATCTTGAAATTAATTTCACGATACGACAAATGAATCGTTGTCGGTGGCGACTATGATTAAAAATAGCCAGAACATTATATTTAATTATGACGCGTTTGTCATGAAGATTCTGCGTGAAAAGAGCTGACGAAACTTACTTCTGGAACGACCATCGTATGTTAAATGAAAAAGGATACTTACCATTAATATTTGTTGGTACTTTCATATCACGGAGCTTGACTCCTGGCTTTTTGGCACAAGCAAGAACCTGGTCAATACATTGAAGAAATGGTATAAATAATGATTAGGATAAAACTTACACAATAGGAACGGACTTTCAAATCAAGAAATACTAATGAAAATATATTATAAATGTGGCAAAAAGCTCCATTAGGATACTGAAGAATTGATTGATTGAATATTAACGTTGCACTGTTTAGCTACACGAGGGCTTTTGGCGACGGACCACGTAATTTTGAACCATGGTCAAGTGACGTGGACGACACCTGAGCTGGCACCCCCCTCTCCTAACTACCACACCACACCAACGGAAGGACGTTTCAGCTCTCGACAGATTTAACGTGCATCGCTGCCCTACACGGCGGGTCTTCAGTGGTACTGGGCTCGAACTCGTGACAAGGTAAGCCACGGTCCGATACCACTCGGCTAACGCGGCCAGGATACTGAAGGAGTTTTGAAGTCAATTCTAAGAGATAACACACAGAAACGAGGGGGGGGGGGCAAGAAAGCACTCCCTTTTCTTGGAGCCATTTCAAAACCAAACACATACTATGATGGAAATTTAAGAAAATGAAACCCAAGAGTCAATAAAAGTAGAGAAGGAGATGGATGGGGAAGAATCATTCAAATCACGCAAATCCATTAAAATATATGAAAAAAAGGCAACATTTTGAAAATATTCGCGAATTTTGAAAATAAATTTGTATAAGTTAAGAACCCATCATGATAATCGGACAATTTCTAAATAAATATATATATTTTAAGTGTCGATAATAAAGCATAAGCGCGCGGAAATTATTTGAAATCACTTGCAACTGACCACACAAGTGCGAGACGTTCATGCCGTTGAATCTAGAACAGGGGTCGTCAGCTTCCGCCTCTTCTGCTTCTAGCTGTTATTAAGAAATAATTATGTCAACTAAAATTTGTTTCTTCTTTTCTTTATCCTTTTTAATAATCTACTGAACAAATTTACCTTTATTTACATAAGCCTAGCCATAGCAAAAGTAGATTGTCTGCTGAGACTTAAATGCAATAAACGATTTTAAGTTAGAGATTGTCTGCAACACTTTTCAGATAATTTTTATCTTTCATGCATGTTCGAACTCAGTCAGGGCCTTTACACTTTTAATAAAAGCATACAGCAGATGTTTCTCTGTATATATAAAAAAAAAAAAAAAAAAAAAAACCGTATGTGATTTTTAAGGAACTTAAACTTTTATTCCTTTACTGAACCATTAAGGCTGTTTTCGGTAAAAGTACGAGAGCTTGAACTCAACGCGAAGCACATTTTCAGACAGAAAAAATGCCTCAATTTCTATGGAAATTGGCAATATTATAACTCATACACCTCTGTTAATAATAGAGTGTTTTTAAAAATGTCAAAATATTCCATGAATACTTTCTTTTTTGTTATAATACGTGAAGGCACAGCTCATTTAACATTACGGTATAGGAGAAAAAGCGCGAAACACATTTTATACCAGAAAAAAATGAACCAACTCGGTTAAAAACGGGAAATGTAATAAAAAATTCTGCTCTCTAAAGGATAGTGAAGCCAGAATATCATATTAATGTATCGTTTCTTTTATATCTGAAAAAATGTTCCAACTCTCGTCAAAGCAGTCAAGATGACAACTTGGTCAAAATGCTTATCGAAAGAAGGTTATTCTTGCTAAACGGATGAACGCGTAAAAAAACAAACAATATGTCTTGTAGTAAACGAAGACTTTAGACTGAGAGATCACGGAAAATTTTCTTACAAATACACTGGGATACACATCGAGCAGCAAAATCTGATAGGTTATGATGATATCGATTCCAGAGATTTTTAGCAGCAAAATGTAAACGCAATTGCAAATAAGCTTGGTTCTTGTCGCAGAGCGCAGCATTGACTCTCAAGCTAGATTTGAGCATAGAGTTTTAAATGGGACGGGAAAAGAATTAACAACAAATATAAATCTACAAAGAACTGTGTGAAAAGAAAAACAAATTCATTCGTTACAAACCATGCGAAACAAAATGACATAGAAGTTTGAAAATCACTGCGTTATAGACCTACACGGCGTTTTATTGGTGATAAATTTAGTCTTCTGAAACATCACTAAGAACACCCATTAATTTCTTCACCGTGCGAAATAACTAAAAGCAGCTATTACGATAATGTTTGCGAAATATCGAATTACTCGTGGATGCATTGTAACACCGAAGAACCAACTTGTTTCAATATTTAAAAGGAATCGAAGAACTTACCGTTTCCTTTTCTTGGTCTTCGGGTACGGGAAACTCGCTGATAAAGAATTTCTTCTCGTGGGAGCCCAGATTGTCGAAAGGAACGAGCATCGTGAATTCTAAGACGGCGGGCGATAGAAGCACCTCGTGTAAGAGCTGGGTGCTGTCTTGGGTCTTTTTCTTCAGGTAGCTGGAAGAGGAAACATGTTTCACTTTTACGAGACTCCTTTCTTAAATAGGAGCATTGAAAACAGCTGATCTTCTGTTTGAAATGAAATTTAACATAAATAATGATGCAAAGGAGAAATCCTAAAATAAAGACAATGAGATAGTTACATGAGAACAGCAATCAATTCATGCACTTCGCTGCTACCAACTATTGCTTGCTTTTAAGTATCTGTCGAACATAGGTAAAAAAAATGCACTTGATTTAAAAATTGATGTATAGTACACATTTTAAAATTTTGAACGACTTTTTTTGAAAAATTTTAACATCTTTACCCAGTGGACTAAATTCATGATGGTCACGTGATAAAGGCAATCACGTGTTTCCCATTGATTAAAAATTGACATACTAGTTGTTAAACTTGTAGAGTTTAGATAACATTTAAAATTTGATATGATTCGGTAAAGAGTTCACGTGTTAAAATTCTTCAAACAGTTTTCAAAATTTAAAAAAAAAAGCTTACATTATACGAATACTTTTAAATTAAGTGCATTTTGCTCTAACTATGTGCATAATTATATCGTTGACAAATAGGTACTTTCTAAAAGAAAGTCTCTGCAAAAAGCAAAAGTTGGCAACAGTGAAGCTGGAAACGCGTAATTATATTTATGACATAATTATGACGTTGCATGAATTTATGAACTGATTGGCCGAAAATACGTGACTCAGTTATCATGTGACTATGACGTCACACGAATTTAGTCCATTATCAAATTTGACAATTTGAAATCTAAATTTTACAAATTGAACAACGATTACAATTTTAATATAAGTTTCTGTTGAATTCACTGGAGGACCACGTGATTGCATTTATCATATGACCGACATGATTTTAGTCCATTAAACAAATACAGTGAGCCCACACTTCAGTGAAACTTCAATAGCGCGTCGAACCGCCTCCTGCTACAAAACATACCGCCACACTGCCCGGCATTGAGTGGATTAGACGTCGGGTATCGTCCGAAGTGCAAAAATGGCGATGAGCATTACCTTGCTAAAAATTGCCCCTGAATACCATTTAGGAAAAGTCCCACGTAGGATCGGAGAAATTTGATCTATGAAGGTTTCACGTGATATAATTATAATGGGAGTGGTTATCACAGGCTATGCGCCTTATCGATCATTACGCCAGCTGTGAGGACAGTGAATAGCGTGATAGCATGGTGGAATTGTGCCGTTCAATAGAGGGCTTCCATACCTGCACGAAGTTATCATCTTAGAGCCGGCATTCGTCTTTAAATACCATATTTTGTCAATCTGTAGCATTCCACGTCTCTTTGGCTTGGCATCAATGACTTCTTCTACAGATTCACCGATGTTTTGATGTTAAAAGCAATACATGAAAAAGGAGCTTGGATTGGAGATTCGCTTCCACAAGGTACCTGGGAATGGTTTGTGGAACTGGCAGCCCTACACCTGATTGTATCGTGGAACGAGACACTGTGGGGTTCACGAGAGCTTACAGCACAATCCTTCTATCCTCTCGTCTCGTTGTTTTCCTGGTCGCTGTAGACCCAGTTTTCCGCACGCGGATACCATCTCGTGTCTTACTGTTCTCAACATAATCTGGCCCACTTCGAAGGATTGGCCTGACTAGAAACACGCCAGGATCCTTATAAACTCTCTTAACAGCGAAATATCTTCTCACATGACTATTTGGTAATATTAACTTACTAAACTCCTGCTTGAGTCGGAATATGATCGTTGTGCTTGAATCTTTCACTATGAGCCGTTTCATATGACTCAGTTCCTGACTGCAGAGCGATTACAGGGAGTGTGGTCACGAGCATTGGTTCCAAACCGGTCATTTTCATTTCGGACATCATTCAATTACTTTGCAAAGTTTTACGATTGTAGCTCTTTTCCTTCTTGGTACGCTATTTTCAATGTTCCTAAGGGCATTAGCTATGAAATAAAACTTCTAATTTAATCTATAAAATTTTCAAGGGGCTCCATTTTACAGTTTTCCATCTGGTTGGCGTCTTTTACTCTTCTGCCATTGCCTCCAAAGTTCATTTGACATTACAGAAATTATAAATAACCTATTGTCGTCACCCTCAGCGTTGAGCTCCATACAGGTGACAGTGCGTTTTGACTCGGTTCCCCACCCCCAATTTCGGGGGGTAACACCTTTGGGAAGGTCAGGGGCCTCTCACTATTCTTCCCCTTCCCCCAACGTCACGAAAGGACTTGCGACTCGACTTATATTTAGAATGCCTCCATGCAGCGGAAGCACTATACATTTACAAACATTCCTGCCTTCTCCGGGATTCGAACCCAGGCGCTACAGTACAGCAGTCAGCGTCACTAACCACTACACCGGATGGGTAGCTGAAAGTTTGTAAATATTAGCATCAGATGCGTAAATAAATATCTCTTGGAGACATCAAAATTCTCCTTTATGAGTAACAGAAAACTCACCGAAATAGCTCTTTTTCCACGGCCTTGACTCCCAGGAACCAGCACACAATGGATGCAAAATAATCCTCCACTGAATCCTTGATTCTGAGGCAGATGTACGTCTTGAGGAGGAGCATGCACGCTGAGATGGAAGGACGCCTGAAATCTTCGGACAGACTCAGCATGATCACGAAGGTGCCTTCCTCCGACAGTTGGCGGATCAACAGCCACGAGTCATCGTCCATCGATTCAGCCTCGTCGATGGCAATCAGTACGGTGGAGTCCTGCCCAAACTGCATTCGAAAACGAGAAGAGATGGGTCCGATTTCAAGTTGTCAGTGGGAGAAAAAAAATCTGTATGTTTCCGTTAATGTACAGATTACCAAGCTGATCTGCAGATTAACTGACTTCTGCATTTTAGCGGTAACATATACCCGTCCTGCCACCATTTCGATCATTCGGAGCATGGTGTTAATCCCAGAAAAAATTTATTTTTCTCAAAAGTAACCTTGTGGACTTATTTAAATGCCTTGGCCGGGCATCTGTAAGTAATTTTTTTAAAAAAAATTCTATGAAAAGTTATATGTATGTTTTTAGTTTTTTCATTTTCGAAAGTGTTTTATGCAATTTCTGGTAATTTACCTTTATTATAAATCTTAACAAAAACATCTGAACGTTGAAATAGAAACCTATATTATCGGCATTCTAGGCTCGCATTGGCCTGCTTAAAGCACTCCTAATTAAGGTATGACATGCCTGTTACACTTTTCTGAACTCAAAATTCTCACGGTGACCAGTGAGAGTTTTTATAAATGATTAATTTTTCTTTTTAACATGTGAAAAGAATACTCATTTACCATTACTGTGCATGAAGGAAAACATTTTATATCAGAAAAAATGAGTCAGTTGAGATAAAAACGATTAAAATATGCTACTCTCTAGAGCGAAGCTAGAAAATATAATATTAATATCTGAAATTTATTCCAAATTCGGGTCCTATTCTTAAAATGAAGCCTTTACGCTGCACTAGATGGCAACACGGGCGCGGACCTTTTGAACCTCTCCTAACTCACATCACGTCAGCAGGAGGACTGTGAGCCTCGTCCCTTCTAGCACTAGGCTCGAACTCTTTTCTAGACACTCGGGCCTCGAGTTTGTGACCCCATTTCAGTGCGAAAGCAACTGTACAATTTAGAGAATCACATCTGAGGAACGTTTGTCTGCCGAAAGGAGTTTCTTGTGCTGTAACATGTTGGCACATTGATTTCTAACATTTCGTTCCTTTTTTTCAACTCCGCTCTTATTTCATTTTGCAATCAGTACATATGGTTTCGGTTCAAGAATGCAATCGCGCATTTTAATGTAACCGCAAGATGGCGCAATCACATATTGTTTTCTATAAATCCGATTGCAACGATCGCGCGTCGCCAACAAAACAGATAAGTTTGTATTTTTGTAACCGCGGTGAGATTTTTTTAATCGCTTGTAAGTGGATATCCATGTCCTGTTCTAGTTTATATTATAATAGCTATGCTGAAAATACGCTCCAACACTTCCTCTGAACACGTTAACTCTTTCACAAAGCTTACGTAACTTTTAAAAGGTTTGCAAGAGTCGCGTGCTGTTTTGGGTGGGACTTTTTTCTCACATATATTTCCTTATTAAGGAAGTGTAATCTAACTGACCAATGACGAGTTCTAATGGAATGCGATAATATCAATTTCAGTCATGACTTTCAATCATTGCTACACTTTCAAAAATAAATTAAAAATAAAGATTTTCACCTCTATATAAGTTCTTACGTGTTCTATAAAGGAAAGATTACAGTTTAGGTTTGACGAATGCAAACAAGATGGCGCAACGCCCACGTTTTGCTACATTTCTCTTTTCAAAATGGCTTCACCACAAAAACAAGCGTATGTTGCTGTTGTAGTTACTTATGCCACCTGATCGACAGTAACATCAGATCAAGACTCACGAAATTCATCGAGGCTTAAGGGCTAGATTCTTACGTTTGTCGTTAGTCTTGGCTTTGAGCACCATCCAGGTGACAGTATGATTTTGCTCGATTCCACTTCAATTTTGAGGAAGAACAAACACCCTGTGGGTGGTCAGAGGCCTCCCACCTCACGAGAGGACTTGTGCCTCGACGGCTATTTAGAGTACCCCATGCCGCGAAGGCACTATACATTTACAAACACCCATGCCTTCTTCGGGATTAGAACCTAGGCCAGCGGTGGCGAACCTTTATGGATCAACATGCCAGTTTTAACTGCCATTCAGAAAATTTTAATGAGGTAAGACGTGCCACTAAATAATTTTGACTTGTGATTATTGGGAAAATAATAAAACTAAATACTAACAACTCAAAATTCTTTATTTACTACAAAAAAATACATTTTGCACTGTATTGTAGTAAATGTTTTAGTTATACAAGTAATTCAAATTAAAGTAACATTAGTGTGACTTCTGTTGTTGCAGATTAGATAACTTATATTATGACTGTAAGATGTTACTTTTAACAGAATGTTAATGTAACAAATGGTTTCTAAGCAAGTCTTTAATATTATTCATCTCTGTAAATAATAACTCTCAGAAGTAGATAAAAAATATGGTTAAAATAGCATCAGTCAGCTTCTTCAAAGTTAAATGTTTCTAGAATCCACATTTTACAGATGCTATTCATACTACTATTCCAGAATATAAAACAGTCACAGCTTTGTCACCTTTATTAATCAAGCTATATTTCTTGGTCCTCTAAGTTTCATATTCTCTGCTACACTTACTATCTTGCATTTTTTGTTTTTTTCCGAACTAACCATGTTCAATAAGGGTTAAAATCGTAAATATAACACAAATAAACTTTAAAAAAAGTTTTGTCAAGGAAATTTGCTATATTATGCGTAGACAAACTTTGCATCATTAGCAATTGTAGTCAACGACGTAATTAAGGCAACAACTAACAAACGAGTGCACTCCCCGCCACACCATGACCAGTCACTCGCATTTGTTCGTTATACATCATTGTGAACTTTGTTATTTTGAACTAAAATGCAAACCATTTTGATCAGTGGTGTGCCCAAAATATTGTGTTGTGTGCCATCAGTGGCACGTGTGCCAATGGTTCGCCATCCCTGACCTAGGCCTTACGGCATCGCAGTCAGCGTCACTAATTACTCTACCGGATGGGCGGCAGCGTATAATGTAGTATGATTTACCAAATTTAAATCTGCAGCACATGTACAGCGCAAATGGGCACCACCCCATTGGGTGAGTGAATAAATATTAACGCCGCACTATTCAGCTACTTGAGAGCTTTGGGCAACAGACCTCGCCATTTTGAACAATGGTCAAATGACCAACAAACTTGAAATTTCGCAAGCATGTTTCTTTTGTTGAACGCTTTTACGAAGTTTTGAGAAAATCGACTTGCACGGGGGCGTTACGCTTTAAAAATGTCCTTTTGAAACCAAGAGGGAGGGCCATAAAAAGGGGGGTCAAAGTATTAAAAAAATTACCTCTCTGAAAATTATTTTGAACAGTCTCATTGCTTCGTTCCTCATATACGTTTCATCAATATTCACCAAATCTGGAGAAGGAAACTAAAAGGATAAGAAACTATTTTAGAAATGCAAACTCGTTTTTAGATCATCATTGTGCTCAGCAGAAATAAATTGATTTATAAATAGGATCCATTAATAAACTAAATTCAATTGAAATCTATTAGAAAACTCAGTGCGTGTTAACGTCGCACTATAAAGCGACACGAGGGCTATTGACGTTGGCACCCCTCCTCTCCTACCTCGCCAACTGGAGCGTCGAAAGATTTCAAGTTCCTCTCCTGCAGGGCGGGATTTGAACCCGCGACACGCCGACCACGAGATTGTGACCGCGGCTGTTCCATCCAAAGAAAAATTTGTTCGAGGAGAGTCGTCGAGAAGGAATGAATCGTAAGCAATGTTCTTGTGCCGAACGGAATTCCTGAGTTGTATCTTGCACATTTCCTCGACCAACTTTTACGCATATTTTAAGCAATCTTTCTTTTCAATAATTTACATTTGGACTTGTAGTTTAAGTGCAAAAAATTGCATTTAAATTGTTTAAAAATATATCTCCGCTAATATATCCATAACGTATCCGAATATAATACTCCCTTTAGTAATTAATGAAACAAAATTTATTTAAATATTTTTTAGTTAAAATACTATAAAAACTGAAGAATAATTTTCTCCTCCCGTAATCTTAAAAATGCATAGTACTTTCTAAAAACTGAATAACCATCGATATTTATGTAAGAAAATAGTTTCAAACGCTCTACGGAAACTTTTTTTTTCTCTAGAGATCCCGTGAACACAGCCACAAATGCTAAAAAAAGTACACTTCTCGTTCACAAACGAGTTATAAATCATCATTCATCAATGGGATACAGAAGAAATTTCTTGCATTCCTCCGCATGAGAGTTTCATGTTTTCTTTCCCCTCTTCCTAAATTTCCAATAATGACTTTTCTTATTACACGCTAGAAAATTAATTTAAAAATATTAGGTACATGCATTTAAAAGAGCATAAAAAAACGAAGGTTATCCTTTTTCTTTTATGTGATTGCTGTCAATATTTTGATGATGGGTTTCGTACGTCGAACATGAATTTTCAGACGCTTAACAAATATTCTAAAATTACTTGTAAAAAACAGAAGAGCATTCCTTTTCTTCTCGCTCTTTCAGAAGCACGAAATTAAATGCAATAGCCAAAATGTGAGAACAGAAAAGTCAAGAAACTGCATCCATTCAACTCAGGATTTCGTGGTCGACTGGAGCCTTGGTGATTCTCACATACATTATTCCGTTTGCCCATCAGCCTCTCAAACGATCTCTTTCAAACTGCAATATACCTGCGGCTCTTTGAATGTGAAGCTGCACCTCTTTATATAGTTCCATACGCAAATATTATTTTATCACAAAAAACATTTAAAAATTGTTCTGAATTGATTCACGAGGATTAGGCACCCACTTGTACTCGCTCGCCAGTCCGTCGGAAACTCTCGAATGACGCCGTCGTCGGATGTTTCTATGCTTTCGACGCAAGACAATTGGGCGTCTTCACCAGGCTGTGACGTATAGTTTGTTGTTTCAAGTAAAAGAGTTAGAATCGAATTATCTTCTCAAAGGTATGTATGTACATATATAATAATAAAAAAACACAGAAGAAAATGCATATTATACATATTTTTTTCCAAATATTATTTTACTTTTTTCAAGTCAATAAGAATTGACAAAAAAGAAACAAAGTACTACTGTTGGATGTTACCACGAAAGAGCTTTTATTAAAATATATATTTTATAGATTACCTATTTTATTATTTATCCATTTTATAGCTTTTATTATTTAAAAATTACACTTATAATTATTATTTTAACGCTAAGTACCTATAAATTATTATTTAATAAACCTATTTTTGAACTCAAAGTAGGTAGGTATTTGCAGTTTTAGATTGTTTATATGTTTGGCAATTTTCATTGAATTCAGCATTGCTGGGAATAACACCTTTACTCATAAATTAAGTATCAAATATTTGCCAAAATTAAAAAAAAAAATCTAAAATGTGCAGACTGTGCCTTGATAAACACATTCTGACAAGTCCGTTCGTGCCAGTCGGCGACCACCGCACACGGGAGACGACCACAGGTGCGACGAAACTATGTACATGTAGTCAATCAGAACTTGAGGAAGTGAGGCAAACAGTGTTTCGTGTCTCTAAATTATATATTTTAATAATTAAATTATTAGAGAATTATTTCATTTATGTAAAGTATTTTTAATAGGGAAATATCGTTGTAAAATGTTTTTTGATAAATTATATTTCATTATGCCCTGCTTCTCGTATGTATTTATGTAGGTATACGTTGACATTGTAAATAATGGCAAAACTTGTCATCTGCTGTTTTGGATACCTAAATAATAATTTTAAAAATTCCTTATTACAGCTTCCCCGCAAGCATGGCATCTACAAAAAACAGAGAACTGAAGAAGAGAATCGAGAATTCAATCGGGATTGGATGGAGTCGTTCGCTTTCATATGCAACTCAGATGGCCTTCCGACTTGCCTCACATTTGCAACGAAAAACTCGCACACAATAAGAAATCAAATTTAGAGAGACACTTCACTACAAAACATGCTCAGTTTGCTAGCAAATATCCAGCCAGCGAAGAATGGAAAAAAAAAAGCTGTCGACGAACTTCAAAAACAAAAACAGCAATTAAGTTCTATGTTAAGTAAATGGACGCAATTTACAAGTAATGTTAATCTGGCAAGTTTCGCGGTATTAGAAATTGCAAAAAAAGGCAAACCATTCACAGATGGTCAGTATGTCAAAGATTGCTTCATACGTGCATCTGAAGAACTGCTTCGTGATTTCAAAAACAAACCAGAAATCTTGAAAAAAATCAAAGGTTTGACACTTTCCGCTAAAACAGTACAAGATAAAATAACTAAAATGTCTTCAAATGTAACATACTTTCAGGTGGAAGATATACTACTTTCTAATGCCTTATCACTTGCTATAGATGAGTCTTGCGACATAAAAGACACGGGACAAGCTACCCTTTTTTCAGGTACATGTCGTCCCAAGGTCCAAAAGAAGAACTTCTAGGATTGCTACCCCTCTCGGGACCAACTAGAGGGGAATATATAGCAAATGCCGTGCAAATATGTCTTGAAGACAATAAAATCGATTTAAATAAAATCGTTTTAATAGTAACTGATGGAGTCAGAAGTATGACAGGGCAACCGCGATTCTTCAAAGTAAAATAAACTACAAAACTCTTACGTTTCAATGCAACACCAAGAAGCGCTGTGTTCAAACATTTCTGGCCGAAATACACTGCTGTGGCCACCGTAAATGCAACACCAAGAAAGACAAGAGATAGCACAACAACATTTATTTTGTAGATAACATGTTGACCAAGTATCAAATGATTAAATTTATAGATTTCTGTGAAGTGTGGTTCCTGCCAGAATCAGTAGCCAGTGTAGCCGCCATTGTTGGATATCACCGCTGCTACACGCCTCGGCATTGATTCAAAAAGATTTTGGATGTGTTCTTGGGGTACAGCAGACAAAGCAATTTCCACACGTTGCCAAAGTTGATCTGGTGTGGCAGCTGGGGGTGTAATCTGGGTCAATCGTTGAGCAACTATGGACCACATGTTTTCTAACGGCGAAAGATCCGGAGAGCGAGCCGATCAGGGAAGCAATTCAATCTGGTGATTGACAAAGAACCTTTGGACAATGCGTGCCACGTGGGGTCGCGCATTATCCTGTTAAAATATAGCTGTAGCCAAGCCCTGAAGGTAAGGAAGGACAACTGGCTCCAACACCTCGGAGATGAAGCGCTGGCTGTTTAAAGTACCGGCAATGCGTACTAGAGGAGTGCGAGAGTGATATCCAATACCGCCCCATACCATAATACCCG
>BMAV01017780.1:122252-140735 GCA_019973955.1 Trichonephila inaurata madagascariensis | reverse complement strand
GCTTTGAGGTGGCGCCACAGGCGCGCGTGATGTGTGTCTGCGCTGAAACTTTAATCATTTCCATATCTTACCTCCGTTAATGCATGTTGTAAATTTCATGTTATTTGCATGCTTCCTTCAGGGTGTTGCATTTAGATGCCCAGCAGTGTAGTTGAGGTCATGAATTTGGTAATCAAGATTGTCAACAGCATCTTGTTAAAAGCACTCTACCTTCGTCAGCTTAAAGAAGTCTTAAACGAAATGGAGACTCAGTATTCCAACCTCCTTCGTCCCAATAATGTGTGATGGCTTTCCAAAGGTAAGGTGTTGAAATGTTTTGCTTTGTGCTCGAATGAAATAAATATATTCCTCAATGAAAAAGGCATTAATCAATCTGAATTAGAGAATGGCTAATGGTTGCAAAAATTTTATTTTATGGTGAGTATCACAGCGAAATTAAATGAACTGAATTTAAAACTGCAAGGAAAGGGAAACCCAGCCTGTGTTTTGGTAGAAGAATTGGTATGTTTCGAAGAAAAATTCTTTTTGCAGAAGATATTTAGAGCGGTAAATTACTTCGTTTTCAATTTCTAAAGCAATATCGTGATAAACCCAGTACAACTGTTGACACGAATTACTTCAGCACAGTTACAAAAAGTTAAAGATTAATTTGCTGACATATTTGAGCAATTCAGAACCAACAAAAACACTCTAGCATTCGTAGTAAATTCTCTCAACACAAATAGTAACGAAATCCACATTGAGCCATTTGAAATTGATACTGGATCTCTAGAAATTCAATTAATCGATTTAAAAAGTAAAGCTTTGTGGAGTGGAAAATTTACAGATTTGAAAAGCAAGTTGGAAGAGTTGGAGGTCCAGAAATGTATGTACGTAACGCAACAAAAGTTGACAGCTTTAAAAGAAATACAGCGAGTTGAGACACTAATATCCGAAGCATGGAATAGTGTTCCCGATTGCTACAATGAGGTGAAGAAGTTGGCATTTGGACTATCGGATCGACATATTCGTAAGAGCAAGCGTTCTCTTGCGTGAATATAATTAAAAGTAAAGAAGACAACTAACAAATGAAAATTTATAGATTCGTGTTTGAAACTTAAAACAACAAGTTATGAGCCAAATTTATCCAAACTTTCTAAAACCATGCAAAGCCAATGCTCCCATTGAATTTGTTTGCACAAATGTATGTTTTTTTTTTAATTTTTAAGTTAAGTTACATTGTTTAGTGAAGTTTAAATTTTCTACTTGAATAACCATGCAAAGCCACCGCTCCCATTGAATTTGTTTGCTCAATTGTTTGTTATTGAAATACAAATTAGTGCTGTGTGTGTAAAAAAAAGTAAATGTTTAATAATTTTAACTT
This sequence comes from Trichonephila inaurata madagascariensis, assembly GCA_019973955.1. NCBI lineage: Eukaryota > Metazoa > Arthropoda > Arachnida > Araneae > Nephilidae > Trichonephila > Trichonephila inaurata. The sequence continues at coordinate 139,372 of BMAV01017780.1, read as the reverse complement.
TTTACTTAAATACAGGGGAGTAGTTACCGCCATATCAGCTGTATCAATGATACGCCCCCCCCCCCCAAGCTTCAGGGCCCCCAAAATGTGTAACTACAGCCCCACTAACAGGGCTCTCATATCTATAAAAGGGCCCCCTCTACACTGGCTATATACGCCAGTTTTAAATAAGTAATTATCTAATAATGCCATATATATATATTATCTAATTTGTTGTAAAAAAATATATGAATAAACAGATATTTTCTCTTATGAATAAGTAGATTAGGTTTTTTTTTTTATCAAAAAAATTTATTTATGCAAGTGCTATTTTTGTTGACAAGAAAAAATTTTGTGTCTCTTTAAAAACTTTTAAACTTTGTAAATTGTAATTTTTGGCTCTTCCAACTCAAAAGGTTGCCAACCCCTGCAGTATACCGGTAATAATATCAAATCTATTAGAGAGGCAATGGAAACAAAAAAACATTTTAACAGGCCTTATTTATTTTTTCAGTTTGTAACGATCGAATTCTGTTATAAATCGTTCAATTGTTCCAAAACAACAATTGCTGCCATCTCAGTGTATATTCATCTCATTCGTAGTGCGAGTTCGAAGCGCTTTTTTTTCTCCAAAAAACTAAAACGATTACATAAAAAACATTTGAAAGAATACAGAAAAACAATTCAAGTTTTATTTACATACCTTACAGGTGTTCTACGTGTTAAACCTTGATTACACGGCACACATCGATGCTATAGTCCAGTTCCTCTTATAACTCATTACAGTACTATTAACGTTACTGAAAGCAGGTGTTATCCGAAAATGGACTTTTACGTAAGAAGTTTTCGTTTGCCGCACAACTGCATAAAGTTATTACTATAGCGCTTCGAAACGCTGGAGGAAATTATGTGAATAACACTGTGCATCCATTTTGAATCCTAACAAAATAATTCGCTTAAACTAATAATAATTCATTGCAACTAACAATTAAACAAACATTGATTTCAAAGATATTTAAAATAATCAACAAGGCCAAAGAAGGACTGTTACTCGATCTTTCAGCGGTCGCTCTAGGACAATTTAAAACATGACGAATTAAACGTAAGTGTTCCTCAACAAGCCACAACACGACCTTCGAGGAAGTTCGCATTAATGACACTACGCTTCAGTAATCGGGTTTTAACAAATTGAAACCATACGACGCAGTGCAAATATAAATTACTTCAAATAATGAGTGAATATATTTGTTTCTCTCTCAAATTAGTTGATATTCCTTTACTTTTTAAAATGTTAAATGAGATGACTGGGCTTACCTGAACGTGGAACAGGTGGTTGAAGAGGTAGAGTTGAGAATCGAATCCTCCCGGCAGCGCCTCCAAAATTTTTTGCTGCCTCTCTTGGACACTCTCCTGAGGCGACATGTCCAACATTCGCTGGATCAACAACCCGATGGTCATAAAGGGCTCTCCGCGATACGTCTCCAGCGTGCAACAACAGCAGATCCTGAGAGAAAAAAAATCATCATCAAAAAGCAGAAATATTTAATAACTGTTTGCACATGCTTCCAAAAAAATGTCGACTTCGGAAACAAAAAGGAAATTTTATAAAGGATACGAATCAAGAAATCTTATTTAAATTACTTCTCAAAAATACTAATTATAATCCCCCCAAGCAATAACTTCTAATCCCCTCAATTGCAAAATTGTCAAAGGTCACCTGCAAAAAGTAGAGATCTCCATGTGTAAGCAGTTCAATGGTTTAATTCTCTCTCTCGTTTGTTGTCTTCTTTGTCTTAGAAGCATACCCTCTGCTTAACGAGGAATATCATTCTATACTTTTTCTCAGTGTAAATTGTCCAGGGCGTATTTACAGTGTTTCCATCAAGATAACGTTAATGAATCGTCAAAGCATAACGAATCGGTGCCATGAATTCTGCCCCCCATATATTCATAAAAACCCTCTTCTTTTGGAAAGTTACGAATTGTCTGGGGGCGGACGATGACGCTTGAGGCGAAGACATTCGAGATCCTATTCTGTGTAGGGCGTATACACTTGTCTCTAAAAGTCTGCGTACAGGAAATAATCTTATACGTGTTTATGCTATAATTACTATTAAAATCTCGCTTCAGAAAATCAACATACCTTTCTGTCAGGGATTCTTCAAAATTCGCCTTAACATGAAATAACAAGAATGACCACCAACCCGCGCCCAAAGTCTGTGTTCACTTTCAAAATAGAGCTTTAAACTGTTTCTTATTGAATAACACGAATATGCTAAAAAAAGGCACTTCTTGAAGGAAAAATCCATTATTAAAGAGAGATTCTAATGTGTCCTCTACTAACTGCAATGCTTTGGGAGCATCGAATTTCCAGTGCTGTCAATTAAGTTGTCGGACACCGAGATAGGAAGCAAATCTTATTCCAACTCATGAAAATATTGAATTCAGACTAGGAGATCGAGCTGTGATTGTCATCAACAAGCACAGTTCGCTCATTATCATCCATCAGAATGAGTTTATCATTAATAGCAGTGGCATATATACCGTAAAATCCGGCGTATAGCGCGCAACTATACTTTCCAGCTGCACTTTTTAATTCGCCGTATAACGCGCATCCCCATTTCTACGAAGGAAATGTACAATTACTCTTATGTTTTTAAGTCCTTTATTCAAGGTATTATCCCAAGACTTTGAAGAAATGGTATATTTCTAGAATTACAACCCTTATATATAAGTTCATAAAGAATGTCATTTCTTTTAAATAAACAGTATTTCTATCTGTGTAGAAGCCTAATTTTTTTTATGTTTATCTTTTTTTAAAAAAATGTCAATGCTATCATTTTTATACCCGGACTATAACACGCACCCATAAATTTTTATCTTACTTTCTGTACTGGTTTAAAATCATCATTTTCATCAAAAAAAAAAAAATCGAAATTTTTATAGTCTATTTTTGTAGAATGTTTAATAAGCTTTCTAAATATATCATACTTTTAATTCTGAGTCAATTAGAAAAAGAGTTATAGCTGTTTTTGTTTGAGGTAGTAAGCCAAAATCGAAACCGGAAGTGTGAGTTTTCGGTTGATTTTCAGCGGAAAAATGAGATTTTTATTCATTTAAAATATTTTAACGAATTCTTTTTATGTTTAGTAAACTTTATTTCACTTTATAAATTTTTAATAGATATATTTTGCTTGAAAATAGGCAACGGTTAACTGATTGCAATGCTTGCTTTGATTTAAATGAGTTGCTATCTTTTTATCATTTGTGTTCAAAATTAGATCTCTTTATAACTTTTTTATTAGTACTTTTATATAGAATTATAGTTATTTTTAATTAAATTAAAGTTATTATGCCAAAATCAAGATCAATGAGGCCAAAAAAGAAATTTTCCAGAGAGCAGAATTTGTTGGAGAGACGTTGAAAGAAAAATCAACGGATCTTTCAAATTCAGTTATTAATTCTATTAAAAAGACTTATAACTAACTTTGCGATCAAACTCTCCTAAGAAAATGTCTTCATAAGAAAGCTCAGAACTGCAATGAGAGTCTTAACAATAATCCAGAAAGACAATTTTGTTGAGCTACAAACACTCCATTTAAGAAATTATATCGCAATAATTCTTTTTAATTCTGTATTTGCTGGTCTATTACCTCTACTTCAAAAGTTAGGAATGAAATTATGTTCTGAAATGAAAGTATATTCTTGGTACTTCGACAAAACGCGAATTGTTGATTCTATGAGGCATTCTAAACCAGATAAGAAAAGGTCTCGTAAAAAAAAGAAAGGTCCTTCAAAAATGCAAAAGTTTGAAGTATAAGGTTCAGGAAGGCACAACATACAAATCTAGAGAGTTTTAATACCTTCCTAAATCTTTAAAAAGTTTTATTGCAAATATAAACTTTATTTTGAATTTTATGAAGAATGTTATTTTTGAACATAATGGTTAAAGATAAGAGTGATAATTCTTAAAGTAAATGAAATATTCTTATGAAATTTTAGTTTGTTCTTTGTATTATAATGAATGCTTTCTGCTAAAAGCTAAGGGTAATTTTTCAATTAAGTTACTTTTTAATGTAATTTTATATGAAAAAAAAAGTTTCTTAAGAAAATTCTGGGTTTTTTTCATTTCGAACACCTGTATTTCATAATTTTACAGTAGAATTTGAGCTTTTTTTAATATAAAGCAGAGTTAAACGTTAAATAATTGCATTCCTGCAAACATTTTATTTATTTTTGTGATATGGTATTTTTTTAGAGTTGTTAGCAAAATAGCAATTTTTTGTAATATTTTGGTACAAATTTCTCAATATTTTGAAAAATAAGCTTTAAAAAAATTCTTCTTGCTGTATTTTCATAAAATAAAATTTTAATTAAAAAATAACAATTAAATAATTATTTAAGTTATATTTTAGAAAATTGTCTCCGAATTCAGTCGGATACCTTAAAGTGCGCATTATACGCCGGAGATTTTACGGTATATATCGATCCAGTCAGAGTTCCTCTGTGAAACACTTGCAAGTGCATATAACAACTGAGAGAGATCTCAACCCAAACCCAGTTTCCACCACCTCTATAACTATCTCTCAACGATGTAGGATTGGTTGTATACGGTGCACGTTGTTTTCTGCCAGGTCAGCAGACTCCCCGAATTTCTCTTCAGTGTAAGCTTGGACTTATCTGAGAAGAAGCCCAATACTGTGTGATCCAGGAAACGTGTCCCAACAAAATATCTGTCGTTGGTTCAGGGGGGGGGACACACACAACTGGTCAACTTGCACAGAGACTTGCATTGCGAAGGCGTTTTCGCATCGTAGAAGCGGAGATTTTTGTTCCTGATGCGACACAATCATCTGCAACAAGCTGATGCACAATAGTGCTTTACCTCCTTCAGCCTGAAAGAGCTAGAAAACGGTCTCCCACAAATATCGTAACTCGTGGTTGACCTTCAACACATGTCTTTTGGACAAATAATCTTCAAATTCAAGCGATACTACAGCCGTAGGATCCCACTGGGGAAACCATTGAGACGTTCTAGCAAACATCAGCTCTTATGACAGCCCTATTTCTGTCTATTCGACTGCCCACCACCTTAACGAATAGGGTAAGCGACCTTTCCTTGACATTTTTAAGACTCTTCTGCATATTGCCAACGAAATTACTAATGACTACTGAAGATCGAAAATCATGCACATAATGTACCCACTAAGCTACGTAAGTTTTACTTTTGCATATTTTCCTCTAGTTTCCACATAAATGTCTGCTTCTTTATGATTATAGGGGATTTTGCATGCAAGTTTTTAATATAAACTCTAAAATTTATTGTTGCTATCACTTTTTTAATAGTGAGAGCTTTGAAAAGTGCGTTGTACATTTAATCTTTGGAGGTCAGTGTACTTTACACGCCAGTGTTATACTTACGTCGCACTCAAAAGCAACACGAGGGCTACTAGTGACGGACCTGATAATTTTGAACCTAGGTCAAATGACAAGGACGGTACCCGAGATGGCACCCCATACCGCGCTAGAGGACTCAGCCTCGACACATTTAACGTGCCTCGTCGCCCCTCTGTATATGGTGGGTCTTCAGTGGCACCAAGATTTGAACCCCCGACACACCGGCCATGAAATCGTGACCACAGAACCACTAGGCTACCGCAGCCTTTCGTGGATTCTTGGAATTTTTAATTTTGTGATATGGGGCTTTAAAGAGAGATTTATTTAATCATATTATTACACTAAGATATTTTGAATGTTAAAATCATTTTTCGACAGATTTCATATTTTTTTCATTTTGTACATTCAGAGCAATTTTCCATTTGGAGAATATGATTTCTAAATCGGCGTTTCTCATGTTTCAGCTTTCACACAACTTTTAAAGAGTTGTCGAACAAACGAAGTCTCGGCTCAAAAGACAGAAAACGACTGGTGTCAGGAATCTTTTGACCGAGCTTAGCATATTGGAGTCGAATACTAATTAATACAATGTTACTCCCCGCATTTAATCACTGTAATAAATATGCACCTCGAAAACAGATCGTGAGAATGTGTTATTTGCATAGTACGTATAAATAAAACGTACTCAAACTCCAAGGTAATCACAGTAGTAGGATTCTACAAGTACATTTCATGAGAAATTTGTTGGTTATTTTCAAATAGTTACTTAACAAAGTTTACATTCCGTATGAATCTAACGCATTTCGTTGTCATACCTTTCCAAATTCATTTTTATTGGTAGATTTTACGAAATTGACAGAGGAAAACAATGTTACAACAATACGTTGATCCAAATTATTTTTAAAAAGCCTTTACAAGCATTGATAAAAAATAGTTTGGTAAAGAATCTCATACGTTTAGTATAAGATATTTTATTTTTGGCGTGGGATCATTTTTATCCCCATTACTTTTCAAAATTGTTCCTTTTACTAAATAAAACTTACAAATTTATTTTTTGCCCACTAGACTGCCTTAAAATCAATTTTTTTCCCTTACTCTTCGATACCTATCTACATAAAATTCGCCCAACTCCTTAGTTTCATTTTATTATTATTATTTTGCGTGGGTTATAAAAAGCTAAATGTATTTTTTAAAACTTTTAAATTGATTCTAAATCTTACGAAAGGCTTGTTTTATTTCTTGAAAAGCGATTAAATATTTTTAAGTACATTTTCTTCTTAAATGTCAAGCGTATTTCCAAAAATTATTGTATCTTGAAATGTTTTTACAGTTAAAGGAAATATTTCATGATTTTTGTTTCCAGATCTTCAAACAAGATATCAAGTTCCTTCCTAAACACATTTTCAAAAGCCATTCATACAGTTAGACCATTACCTTGAAGTTTTTTTTATTCAGTTCATTCAAATGCTGCCACATAAAAGTATTGAATCCATTAATTTGAAAATTCATCAAAACTGTTTTTTTTTTTGTTGTTGTTTGTTTTTCATTTAAGAAGGAGCTATATTTTTAATGAAGTGACAATAACTCAGATACAACACTGACACTCTTACAAAAACTATTTTTTAGAACAGCTGTCGCCAACCGGTGGTGCGTAAAAAATTTTTGATGCTCTGCAGAACAATTGGGACACTATTTACATATTTTATGAAGATTCGGTTTCAAAAATGACGAACAAAACGTATAATAGAATATGGATTATACTTTTAGAAAAAAATGAGGTAAAACTTTTAGAGAAATTTCTTCTGGGTTAAACAATTTTTTAGCTACTTTTGTAGGTGTACCAAATGGCAGCATAACACTTCAGTTTGTTGATATGGCTTTACGCAATATAACTAATTAACTGAGTTTCAAAAATGTTTTTATTAACAATAAAACCTTTATATTTTTAAAACTCCATTATTCAGACTTACACGAGAGTGATATTAACGTCGAACAATACAGCTGCACGAAGGCTATTGGCGACGGTCAAGAGACGAGGACCGTGACCCTTGCGCGATCGCGGTCACTGTAAAAATCCCATAATTAATCAATAATACCATTCTTTTCCCCAGATTTGTACAGAGAAGGTACCATGATAAGTTTAAAGATACAATTAAATAAACATGTCTTTTACTATAAACGAAGCCAAGTGGTGGCACACGTAAGTGCATAAATTTATTTCACAATTCGATTTTAAATATTTAGAAGTGAGTGAACGTGCAGATATCAAATAACCAACGATGGTTGGCATTCTTTCACAACAGGCCTTCATGAAATGTCTCTTATTCAATAGCATGAAGTAAATTTTCGTGCGAAAGTTTCACAAACGAATAGCATGAGGTAAAAAGCAATATTAGGCTTGTCTAAATGAAAAGTGGACAACAGCGATCGTTGTTTGCGTAGACTCGATTAACCTTATTCATGTGGAAATTAATGTGCTGAAGATGAAAGACGAGCAGAATGCGGACAATTATAAATCGTGGTGTCACCCCCCATACCCGAATCAGACGGAAGGGGTAAGCAGTGAAAACGCACATCTCCTGTGAAAAGCAATGCTGGCTTCTTTCCCTTCGATTGATTTCCTGCAGCACTCTCACAACTGATTCTTCTGGACCACTCGACTCTAACGCACTTTACGTTGGAATAGCCCGGATTTCGCCCATTTTTGCACTCATTCAAAAATCTTTACAAGGGAAAAGTATTCATTCAGATGACGAAATGAAGAGACTTTTTCAAAAATAAATACGTAATCACTCTACACCAAGGTCATTCAACAGAAACGATGGAGTCAGTGTTTCAACCATCTCTCATGGCATTTTCTCTTAAAGTTCCAATAACAATATTATTTTTTACACTTTGCCTACTTTTCATTAGGGCAACCCTTGTAAAGTTTCTTTTTTATTCCCTATAGAAAAGTTCCATTGTAACTAAATAGATACTTTAATCTTTACATTAAAATTACATTTAGAAATTCTACAGTCTTCACTGACTTACTTTTCGACTCATGAGTAATAATGGTGGGAGGCCTTGACCTAAATGCCGCCGACGGACATGACCCAATAATGTAGACTTTGCTTTTAGTTCGAAATTGGCACTTTTTCAAAGAATATACCTGGGAATATTTTACCATTAAACTTATTGAAGCCGAGACGAGCCTCCCCCCCCCCGCCAAGGGGGCGAGGCCCATGCCAGGCAGTGGTCTCCAACCCCCTGTCCGGTCCGCACAAGAAACATTAAACTATTTCCCTTTTATTTACTGTGGTATATTTTTCTTGGGTTTGGGCAACCTTTTGTGAAAATCACTTTATATTCATTCTTTGGTGTAGCTCACAATTAAATACAAAAAATTATTAAATCAAAACAGTGTAAAATATAAACAATCAACGTCCCGATGAAAAGGTTGGGGAGGCTTTTTCCCGCATTAGAAACATCTATCGGAAAGAGCTGAAATTTACCACAGAAAAAATGAAAAATTTACTTGTAACCAATTTTTTCAGCTTCACAGACGCCATAGTACATGTAGTAGTTCTTGCCCGAATTGCTGATTCCTTGGACGACGATGACAGGCTTTAGGCCTGAACCCAATATCTTGGACCTTTCCTCCTCTTGGAACAAGGACTTGAGGCATGAGAGGAGCTTTTCCTTGTCGTCCTCACCCTTCGTCACCGACACGGGTTCCGCAAACTGCACGGAGCTCTCTGCCACCACAATCCTAAAAGATACATTCATACAAATTGATATCAGCCCTTCTTTTGTTACGGAACACATTTCTTAAATACTACAACATATGAATAACAACTACTAATGTAGTGGCCTGATGCCGATGACCGTGCAAAGGAACTCGTTCAAGTTTAAATTCTTCACATTTGGCGTGGTGTGGAAGTTTGAAGAATAGGTGACATCCTCCTTCCTTGATCGTGATTCTGAATGGTTAGGTCTGTCACGAATAGCCATCGTTTACCTTTGGAGTGTGGCGTTAATAAAAAAAAGCAAATCAAATCTATAATTTTAAAATATATCTCATTTACAATCCCTTTAGCAGAATATTCATAAATTTCACATAGGGAAACGTAAAATAGAAATAAAAAGCCTTTCAATAGTACAAAGTGCGGTGGTCATCCTATTACCAATGAGGAATAAAACGAAAGGGTTATCCTTTAAAAATTAAATTTCATGTAGAAAGCTAAATCAACTTTTTTTCTTAAATATAACCCGATCGCTAAAAAATCTCCATGAATGATTGATTTTTTTATTACTGTCGTACTACGAAGCAATGCGAGGATCTCGTTGTTATGTACCTTGGTCGAGTCACAAGAACGACATCTGAGCTGGCACCTATGCGCTACGACAGACTTTCTACCACGGCTACTCACGCCATTTGGAAGCCACGATCGCGGCCACCTTATGAAGGGTTAAATTTCAACACTTTTAAAAGTACTTAAGAGTATTTTAAAATATAGTTCCATTTTCATTCAAGCTTAGGACTTCCTTTTTGTCTAAAAATTCTGCTTTTTGAGTGATGTGGTTTAAACAAATGTTTCGAGGTGTTGTCTGTGAAGAATTTTATTCTACTAAAATTTTCTATGCAATATTTTTAAAAGCTGCTCACACCCCATTAATACTTACCTTCAAAATCTAAAAATACACAATAAGTAAGCAATAAATGCTATATTACCGACAGTCAAGGTGGAGTGAGAAAGAGCTTACGATTTGGTGCGTATCCTGAATGCGTAGATGTATCCCGCACTCTCTATGCCCTTCATTTTCCGGCAGGGCAGCTGGTAGAAGCAGTCGTCGCCCAAAGATTCCCGGCTCAGATGATAAGTAGTCGAGTCCAGCACGATGGGCTCGTTGCGGTACTTCACCATAATGCGGGCTGCTAGGTTCACCCGATTGCCGATCACTGAAAGGAACCACACAGTTTAAATTCTTCTGCCTGAAATTTGTTTTTCATACTTCTTTAAACTAATTAGGTAAAATACCATTAATATTTTTACATTATAAAAATATACGAGCATTACTTTTTAGTAAAAGTCCGTTTGTCAGCTTAAGACTTTCCAAAGCCCTGGGTCTCTATGTAAAAGTGGGCCCCTCCTGCGACGCAGACAGTTGTCAGATACTAGTACGAACGGTAGACCGCAAAAAATGAATGAGCGTGACTGACGTGTGTGTTCTGACTTTGTCAAAAATCAGGGCTCAAACCGATTGCCACCTTCCGACAAAATGATAGTGTATGGTGGTAGGCCTAATCATGGACGACAGGCATTGCGCAATAATTGTTTTTCCCTAATGGGCTGCATATTGGCAACTAAGCCTTTGAAGACACGGCAAATCCCTCAAAGGTGAGAACCTTTTCATGATAACACCCACTAGTGGCGGCTCTCATACTTTTCAAGAGCTAATAAAAGTAAATAACTATTAGTAATAATATTCTGCATATTGGAAGGTGCTGTTATTCTTTCAACAGTCAAGATAAAATAAATACAGCTTTAAATACTGAATCATTTTAACCTCACCGGCGCCCTAGGCACTTCAAATTGTTATGCCTCTCCACACACTGTTTCCAGAGCATCCCTGTCCTTCAGTTCTTACCTTGTTGTTTTGGTTTTGTTCTCTGGAGAGTCTTTCCATTATCCCCCACCTATGTACCCAGCGTGTCAAAGACCGGTAACCGTAAGAACAGGATAGTGGTATGGTTTGGCCACTTTTGCTCATTTTTTACCTTACGGTATCACGGAACCTCCCCCCCTTTTTGTAAGTTAGTATAGTAAACTTATGAAATTGTTTGCAATTACTGTACAGAGATATCTTATTGTATGAACTGTAGTCCTCTGAAGGTCTGTAAGCAGTCATGGAGACTTTGTCAAAAATACGCAGGGATATGTAGTCACCAGTGGCGTAACACTGGGGGACCAAAGCCTGACTGACGACAAGTACGGCTTAGTGCCCCAAACCTGCTTTTGCAGAAGGGCCCTAATATTCTTCGTTATGCCACTGGCAGTCATCCATCAACAAAACACTACACCTCCACCAACCTTAATGATCATTTATTCTGACGAGGGAGGGATGGTATTGCATTCCATGCTATGTCCAGGTATAGGTTGTATCTCGACTCATCTGTAAAAAGCACGATGCTCCCCTGAAGTTAGGTTCACGGTAATGTTGTCTGCACCATGCTAAACGCATTGCAGTGAGCTGGAAGCAAACAACGGGTCTCCAGCAATACAACCCTCTTCTATGAAGTCTTCGGGGAATTTTAGACCGTGAAATTCGTGTTCCAGTGGCCTTATACGGCTCACGCGAGATCTGTGAAGCTGTAGTGGTCATGAGGCGCCGCACTGAAAGGGCCAAATAACGATCCTCATTTGTTGTTGAAAATCTTAGTCGACTCTGTTTAGATCTTCTCGATATGGATCCTGTATCTTTGAACTGTTTCCACGTATTGCAGGTTAAAAAAATACTGAGTTCTGACGCCACCTGTGATTGCGATTTTCAGGCCTCCAATCTACCACAACTTTATATCAAAGCGTCATCCATACGTTGGTGGCTACTCCCCTTTTACCTAATACTTGCTAGACTTTTTTGAAAGAGGAACAATAAATGCCGTTGAGGAGTACAAACATACAGATCCTCAACAATCTTTCAGGTGCTTATATGAGTGCCACAATCACAACTTCGCAGACAAGTACGTATACGCTTCTGTATTCAACTTTGAACATTTATTTGTCCCATTCTTTAATGGTATAATTATTTCTTTTCATTTGAAACTTTTTTTCTTTTTGTAAAAATAGACAATTTGCAAATTCTCTAAATTGTGGACTCGAGAACATACACATCCATAAAACTCAAAGGTACAGATTAAAAAAAAAATGCGAGGAATTTCAGTTTCAAACATCATTGATGCTGAGATATATTATAAAATAGTGATGAAGAAAAATGTATTGATGTAAATGGGGGAGAGAGGGGGGGGGGCTTTTTTGCGACTTTAGCTTTATTGAATACAAGAAAGACTATTATAAATTTTATTACTATGCCTATTGAATATAAATAAGCCATTAAAATATATTAGTTTGTAAAAAATTACCTGTATATTCTTGGCGTAGAATATGACCAACTATACCACAATAACAAGTTCCAGTAGCAATACCAATAGAAGCATTTCTGTGGAACAATGAAATTCAACTTTAAGCTTCAACAATAATAGTTAAAGGTGCAGCCACTTTAAGCAAATTAGTTTGTGGATTATCTGTTTTTAAAATTCTTTCAAAGGTATAAATTTACAAAATGTAACTTATTTCTCTTTTGTAAAGAATCGTGAATGGTTAAAAGCAAGTAGAAAATTGAATACTAGAAATTTCAATTATAGTTAAAACATTTATTTATTTTATAATGAGAGATACATTTTTTATGATCTATAAAACTACTTTCTACGTTTGTAAAACATGGAACTCATAACTCCACGCTGATTGATTAGTTTATTAACATGTGGAAGGACAGTAAAATATCAGGAAGTTGAAAAACTGACAATATATATTCCCCTCCTCCCCCAAATTTGGTGTACACGTATATTTTAACAGCACTGGATATTGACAAACAGTTGAAAATATGTATTTTTCAAAAAAGGTGGCAATTAATTTTTGACGCGTATAAAGCCCTGTCGGCCTTTTTCGATATATGTTATTTCATTTATTGAATAGACACCCATAGATGTCTTAAAAACACCCAACAATTTCGAGAATATTTTTAGCCATTTTTTACTCATATGACACATCAAATGCACAACTTAATATGAGCACCATACAGCATTTTTATCGGTATTATACTGTCTGTTAACGTGTTAAAGACTTGCAACCCTAACAAACTTAATGTGAGCATCATTCAATCTTCCTTGGAGTAAGGGGATGGCAAAGAATGCTACTTGACACTATGCCTTTCCATTCAGAGTCACACTCAAAAACCTATTTCATTCCCCATGCTGAAAAAGTGGGGATTATTTTCCATTTTTCATAACTTATACAAGAGATGAAACAGTGGTCGACAAAATTATCTTGTTCTTGTCCTCCAAGACAACCAAGAACTAACTCATTTGATAATTGACTTTTATTCAGTAGTAGAGGGCCATGTAATGTTGATTAACTTTACAACAAAATGGGTGATATTTCTGCACCAGGGGCGGCTCTAGGGCCGGACAAACCGGACTCTTGTCCGGGGCGGCATTTGGCTGGAAATTGAAATATATATATTTTTGTTGTTGTTGCAGAAAATTTGATAGATTTTCTAAAATATTATTGGGTGTGACTTTGGTATTTTATTTAATGTATTTTATGTCCTTATTTTTCACTCTGTATGTTTAATGTCAGTTTTCTTTTATATTGAAACCTATGAAGGGTTCGAGGCAGGAATATATCTTAAATAATGAAAATTGATATTTTTACATAGCTTTTACTAGTATTTTTCTCATCATCCTAGAGTGGGGTCACAATGGACTTTTCTTTCACCCACACGATGTTTGGTGTCAGCTATGCAAAAGGGGACAGGGGTAATAAGTTTTTGGTGGAGAGCCAGGAAAGCTGTTTAGTTTTGGGTGTAGTTGCTACAAGTTAAAATAAATGCTTGTGTTTCTCACCTTTATTCAACTCTTTTTCGAAGAAATTTGCCTGCTGGAATGGGCAATTCATTCTCTTACATTTTACTCTTTTGTAATAATAGCAGATAATTATGTCCTTAATTTGGAATTATTTTGTGTTTTTTAAGACTTAAAAATTATATATATATATATATATATATATATATATATATATATAATTATGCAGCCAAAGCCCTTGATTTTTTTCCGATTGGTTACAATTCTAAGTATATAATACGTAAAATTTAATTAAATATTTGTTATTAATGATTAATTTTGTTAATTAATGCTAATTATTTATTCAATAATTAGTTTTTTACTGTGTTTTGTTCTTGAAAATCAACAAAATCAAAAATAGCATGATACAAGAATGGTGAACTTTCAACCCCGGCCCCCCGCCTTGAAAAATTCCAATGCGCGCTACTGGATTTGAGAGTGGTGCATATATCTCATTTGTCATAAAAGGGTTAAGAGGCATTAGTCATCCCCAAAAGAGGTGTGCCACCAGTTTTCAGCACATCACCCATGCATTGTTGGGCTATCATAGTGACCTGAATACAAATCAGAAGTGCCATGCTATTATATGAAATGGCTTCCCAAACCATGACATTGCATTGTGGTCACATTGTAGTCTGAATGCACCATAGGGCATTTCATGGATTGATATGTCTACAATTTTTCTCCCAACTCCTTCCTGGTATTGCATTTTCACCAGGGGTGTAGCTACCGCCGTATCAATGATTCGGGGCCCCCAAGCTACAGGGGCCCCAACAAGTGTAACTATAGTCCAATTAACAGGGTTCTCATATCTATAAAGGGCCCTCAACATAATTTTGATACAGAGCCCTCTCAGAACTAGCTACACCAGTGATTTTTACCCAAAGTCATGTTGTATTTTATGACATGTAATTAAAGATAACTGCTTACAAATCAATTTCCCTGTGTTTCTTAATGATATCATTTGCACACAATAAGCCCCTGGCAGCATCATCAGGATGCTTTTGTCCTGGAAGGCCAAACACCACAAGATAGGTGCAACCCTAAATTAGTGAGAAACAAAATAGCGTATTATCCATAATAATTTTTCCATAAGGACTACAAGCTAAAAAATATATATATTTATCAATAAATATCGTTATGTATAAATAAACAGTAAATATTCAAGTTTTTACATGTTTAAAGATGCAAAGTTTTATAAAATTAAAAACAAACTTACTAAACAGTCCTTTTCTTAGATAAAAAGATTTTTAAAAATTGAAATTTATCATGCAGACAAATTTTGTCACCCTTTTTTTTTTAACTGTTAGACTTTTTTTAAAAAATTATCTTGTTCTACCATGTAAAAATAAAAACATTAGGAATAACAATACAGTGTTATATCCCTTACAAAATTTCTCTGTTCTTTGAGATTTTTATTTCAAAACATACTTTAATTCAAATGCTTAAAATAAATAAAACTGAATCTACATAAAAATATAATTTGTAATTTAGCATATTTTCATAGATATTTAAAAATATACACATAACTTGTTTTTTTACACAAATTTGGGAGAAGTTACAAAGCCTTTCTTTTTTGAAAAAATTTTTCCATTGAAAACGATTTTTAAATGACAATTATACACATAATCATGAGTGGTCTAGCGCAAATTAGAATTTTTGGCACCAACATATCGAAAAAATTCCCATTTCTACCACACTTGAAAAATAAAAGCAACCCTGCGCACTGCTATTCAATGATTCAGTGTTTGGCTAGGTATCAAAAACTGAATAAAGAACTTAAATACAAAACAAAAATTAAACTGCAAAAAAAGTTGACAGTACAAAATGTTTTGAGAAGTAGCAACTAATTCAAAATATCATTACTGGATGAAAGTTTTTATAAAAGAACCTAAGGAATGGGGATATCTCTAAGTAGAATAGTGACAGTGTGTGGTCCAGGCTAGATTTTATATTACATGGTTTTTGGATAACATGGAACACATCCTCAATTTTACTACAGGATGCTTATCTTTTTTACATGAACACCCCAAAAATGATCTACTGTATGAAAAAAAAAAAAAAAAGAGTATACTAAATTTAGTGTAAGAAATGCCATAAAATGTTGCCTAAATCATTAAAAAACAAATTTTATTTAATTTTTTTAAAGACAGTTTAATTCTATTATATGGCTCATTGTAACGATTTTGAAAGCACCAATTTGAAATGATTCCCTAGATTTTTTTTTAATATGGTGATCTTTATGCCTGTAATATAAAAAATAGTTTAAATGTGCTTACCTTATCAAATAACAACATTTTGTTGAGAACACCTGAAATAAAAGCAAATTTTAAATTATATTTAAGATAAGAAAGAGGTTTCAAAATACAGTTGGACATCTATATAACGAAATTGCTAAATCCCCCCAAAAAGTTCATTATATGGAAAATTTGTTACAAAGAGGTTCATCTTTCAGTTTTTTCTTTATAAACCACATAAAACAAATTTTAAATTCATGAATACTATATATTAAAAAAAGTAATTATTCTCACCTTTTTGTAAATTAATATGTTTATTTTATATATCTTACTTATCAAAAAAAAAAAAAAAAAGGAAGGAAAGAAAGAAAAATTGCAAAGAAAGTTTGTTGATGCCTTTAACCACTTCCTGAAGAATTAATTTTTTTTCTCTGATGTTCAAGCACTTATGTTTTGACATTTTTGAGCCACAAGAAACGAAGTTGCCAGTACACATGATCAACACTACAAATGAACACTGTTCAAGGATACAGGGACACGAGACGGCTCCTCCGAGGGTTCAAGGGGATATTGAAGATGTTTCTAGCGAACTGGACAATGATGGTTAAAGGTATTGAATTCAATAATGATATACTTTGACGCTAAAGCTACAATACAACTTTAATTATAAACCATACAAATTATCAAGATAAGCACTAAATTTTGCATATAATATTATATATGGTAAGACCACTTGGAGTTACTGGTAATTATTAAACTTGCTCTTAACTTAATATTGTTAAATTAATTATCAGATGCATTGTTCTGTACTGATACATTTATAAGTATATTAAATCAGTGTAAAT
>BMAV01017780.1:65945-110497 GCA_019973955.1 Trichonephila inaurata madagascariensis | reverse complement strand
AAAAAAATAATAGAATAAAGTTAAGTCCCTGTCTCTCCTGTCTTTGCCTCGTACATTTTTATATAAAGGTTTTATTTCTCGCTTTCAATTCTCTGCCATAAAACGATTCTGCTGAATTATCTTGGATGTAGTTTGAGTGCTTTATTTTAAAAAAAACAACATCTGTATAAATGTGACTCATTATTAGTAATAAATACTCAACGCAAATCAAAATTATTGTGCAATACTTTTAAAGGCAGCATCACTCATTACTGCACAGTGAATAAAAAAGAAAGCAGTTTTTCATTTATCCATCTAAAGCTTGGTTACCAATGGAAAAAGATAAAAACAGATGGCTTAGGAATAAATCAAAATTCTGCTTAGAAAATACCGGAAATATAATAAACAAAGTAGTTATTCTATCAACATGAAAATAAGTTCAGTAAAAAAACCGGTACAGGAAGTGAATATAACTTCATAATATTGAAGGTTCGAATTATCGAGAGTTTTATAGGATAACTTCGAATTATCGCATGTTGTAGTCTGGCCAACCACAAATTTTACTTCGAAATATTGAGAGTACCAAAACGTATGGTTTTAGTTCGAAATATCAAGAGTTTTTCTAGGGGCTGAGCATATACTTCGAATTAGCGAGAGGTTCGTATAATCGAAAGTTCGAATTATCGAGAGTCGACTGTATATATGTAGACCCTTAAAGAGTTTAATATCTGTAACAAGCTAAGTACATTTTATTTTTGCTCTAAACTGTATACATATATAGGAAAAGAGAGAATATTAACTATAGACTATAAGTATTTATTTAATTAATTATTATATTTGCCATACAAAATCAACTTAGTATTTAACTTTTAATTAATTCAAATGATTAATCATTTCATTACTTTGTTATGTGTAATATTGTTCATATAAATCAACATTAGGAACTATTTTAAGGAGATGAATATCAATTCCTTTTTATAACATTTATGCACAGGAAACTTGATATACATCCCAGTTTTAAAAATGTATGGTAAAAAGAGCTCTGTCAGGTGCAAAGTACCCTGTCTAAACAGTTGAGAAGCAGACAGCATGTGAATGCCACAAATAGATGGAGCTAGTTGAATAATGCTAGAATTCTCTATTCAAAAGCAGAAAGGTGAGTAAAGCATAACAATATGACAGAACTGTGGGATTTTGTTCTTGATAAAACTCCTTCATTATTGATGACGAAAACCTGATTAAACTTTTGCCTTACATTTTTTCAAGTATACCCATTAGTGGAAATTTTTCCAGCTAACTAAAGACTTGATAGCTTTATTGACCAGCTGGAGAAAGAACCTATCAATAAAAGCAATTATAGAACGAGACAGACAAGATTCCTGCCAGTGTCAACAGAAAGCTACATCTGTAGAAATTAAGAAATAAAGCTTGATTATGGTTTTGGAAATTGTAGCTAAGATGAGGAAAACTTTGCAAGAGTATATGAATCTTTAAGATGAGTAAGAATCGAAGAGCTATGAATAAAATTTATAAATATTAGGCATCAGTCTACCAATACCACAGCAATTTAGACGATATACTGTTTGATACAAGCAAAGGATCAACTTGAAACAACAAGAAAGCAAATTGTTGAAGAGTATGCATATCACATACTGATAAAACAACCCAAGAGACAGCAAAGTAGGGCAACAATTATATTAGCAAAATGACAAAGAATTCAAGTTTGATACAGTCAGAAAGTCACTACTGAGTGATTTTGATTGACTTTCCAAAAATTCCTAAAAAGGATCCTTTTTAAAAGGAATTTAAAGAAAAACATCAAAGGACTTTTTAAACAATACGTATATATGTAGTTTAAGTACTTCAACTATGACTGCAGCTACATTGCAAAAGTCTTAATTCTTATCATAGATTCTCATTCATCATGAGTGTACTAAGTGATTTCAAATTTAGAATCAATTTCTTTGGACACTGCCTTGATAAAGTTTTATAGACCTACTTACCTTAGCCATTTTTATACTATTCAAATTATTAAAATAAATCATTGCTATCATTTAAATATTAATTAAAAATGCTTATAATATTACTCTTACAAAAAAACTGCTATGATCAAATGAATTTATTCTTGTTGAAACAATTGTACAGTTACAACTGAGGACATAATTAAAAGTTTTATTACAAAAGAGAATTGGATGTCTTATAAGATATAATGTACAAAGCACTGAAAAAATAAAACCTACACAGCTGATTGGCTGATAAGTCCAATCTAATTCAATGTAAAATCAAATATATCAAATAAAGAAGACAAAATTATCATATTCTTTTTCTTCACAAAGTTCTAGAAAAATTCAGTTACCTATTTTTACTTTCAAAGTTCCATCTAAGTTCTTAGTTTGAAGACAATCATGAGTTTGTAAAGCAACAGCACAATTGAATGCATATTCAGTCGACCTTTCTGTGTCTGGCCAATATACTAAGAAAGCATCTCCTTCAATAAGAATACATTAATTAAAAGGGTAAATATTTTAAATAACTTGAATTGTGTTGTTTTATCAAAGCAATTAAAGTTATTTCAAAATTATTTAATTGTGCATAAAAGAAAGTTGTCAGAAAAAAAAGAATATATATATATATATATATAAGAAACAAAGCAACTAAAACATATATATATAACTATATTTGAATGCTCCAGGAAGTTTCAAAATTATGATTCCTTTTTATGCTTTTAAACACTATTAAAGAAAAAATGCCTTGTAAATCTTGTTTTAATTCCCGAAATGATGTCTATGATTTCCTTATTCAGAAACATAAATGATACTTTATTCAGTTAAGTACAAGTATTAAAACTGTTACGAATTACGAGCAATTAATACTTAAATTAATCTTAAAATAGTGTGAATAATTTATATCTGTATGTTTAATAGGTTAATATTACTTTTTGTTGTAATTGTTTTATGATAAAAATTGTAATATTACTTTGGCCATTGTAGACTTCCCTTGTTACTAATGAGATTGCTTGTGGATAAGCTTTATAATTACTTACTAGTATTTTAAGACACCGATAGTTGTATTTGAGCGGTAAGTAATGCATGAAAAGATCCTGAAAATTATTGTGCGAATTGCACTGCTGTATCCTGTATTTTAAGGATTTTTTTTGTACAAAAAATTTCAGAACAGTTTTGTTCTTTGGGATTGATAGCATAAAATCAATGAACCCTGATCTGTGCAACAATATTCACAAAAGTTTTCTTTTCTTTTTTTTTTACCAAAACTTTTTACTTTTAATGATTTATATATTGTTATCAATTTCTTTTGATAAGGAACATTTTTAAGATTTTTAAAATTCTTTTCCCAAAAAATTTTTTATAAAAAAAAAATATAAAGTATACTTTTTATTTTTTGAAAAAATCACAATAAATCATTAAGTAGCATGTAATGTTTCATGTGTTTCAGTTTGATTCTTTATAGGAGAATTTTTAATCTTACATTAGTGTTATAAAAAAGATTTAACAAGGTGCATATAGACCAACCGCATAATTTTTATGTTATATATATATATATATTTAAAAGAAAAACTATTTCTTACAGACATAATAAACCTACGCGCATGAATGTTTTTAAAGACAACACATCTATACTCTTTCAATGGTTCTAAAAGAATACTTTATACAGAAATATTACCAGCAAAGTTTAAAATATCTCCTCCGCCCTCTAATAACACTGAAAAATAAAAAGCAAATTACAAATATTTGTAGAATTATGAATATATGACATTTTAAAAAATAATACACAGCATTCTACTTAAGAAAAATAAGCAAAAGAAGTAAATATCTAAAATAAATATGCATTGTTCAGTAGTCAAAGTACACTCCAGATTGTAATAGAGCAACAAAAAAATAAATAAATAAATAAAAAAAATCATTAAAAATACTTTTTTTACATGTGAATTAGTGAAAAGTAATAAACTTTTGTCATTCAAAAATGTTTAAAATATTTCAACCACTCAGTATTAAAGTATCAGTAATACCTGGAGTATGGTTATAGTTTACATCCAAAAGCAAGCAAATTGGAGGCTTTATAATACATGTTTAGAATGAAATTGATTCAGATAAAGTATTGACTAGTTGAAGATCAAATATTTTTTAGACTTCCTTATTAGGTTAAAATATATAAATTGATTCATTATTTTAAATATTCCATAAGAATAAAAATTAAGATCATTTCTTAAATAAAGTTATACAGCAAAAATACAAAAAGTTTTTTAGTAAGGCAGCTTAACCCTTTGATGGTTATGAATGAGCTCAGCTCGCAATCAAATCGTGCTTCAGAATGTGCGCAAACGAGTTCAGCTCGGGAGCAAGATTTCAACCAAAATGGGTAGAAACAAGTACTACTTGCGTTGTGAAACTTTTCCCCAAAGCGCACTGATGAACCGGGCTCGTTCGAATTTATTATTCTGCATAGATTACGTTACAAACGAATTCTACTCGCAAAATTTAGTTAGTTTTACTGTCTACAGATGGCAGTACGGGTTCCATGAATTTTCTTTCATAATGAAGGGGAAATTTTTTTTTTTTACCTTGTTCTTTTTATGCATATTTTGGCGCATTTTTTAGGGCATTTGTAACGTAAAATGGCTCAAAAGCGAAAATTAGATTCTTATGATGATGATTTTGATACAGAAAGCTTATCAAGTTTTGAGTCTGATGAAGACTTTGTTCACAGCATATCAAGCTCAGAAGACGATTCAAGCAATGAGGAAGATTTTTTGAGCGTTCGACAGGTGTAAAATTGATTCAAGTTCTCACGCTCCTAGCCGATTTAGTTTTACTGGTGATGTGGGTATGAAAGCTTGCGTGACAAATATTTCTGATCCACTAGAGTACTTCAAGCTATTTTTTACTGATGAGATTATAAATCATATTGCTGAAAATTTAAACAAATTTTAGAGCAAAGAACATTCCCGAACCATCATTGGAGTGAAACTAATGCGAATGAATTGAGAGTATTTTTTTCAACATTAATTTTGTAAGAAATAATTACGAAACGAACTGTAAAAATGTATTGGTCAAAAAGAAAGTTAATTGAAACTCCTAGTTTTTCTAACCTCATGAGTTCGAGAAGTAGTTGCAGTTGTATTTATTTAGCCCTTTCAATTTAATATTTGTATTATACTTATAATTAACTATTATTATTCATATAATTGATTATAATCATTTATACTTTACTATCTAATAATTATCATTTATATTAGATATTTTAAAGTACGTAAAAACTGTAATTTGTGTACAATAAATACTTTAAGAAACCTTTAAAAGGAGCGAGGCGAGCTATCTACAGCATCGCCAGAGAAGGGTGACATTTTCGGAAAAACGGAGGTAGAAAACAGCTGCCACTTTCGACTACTGCTTACTTGCAATACTGCGCGAATTAAGTAAACAAAAAATGCTCATTCCCCTAACCATCAAAGGGTTAAAATTACATATTTGAGAAAGGTGCCAGTTCAGATAAACTTATAAATTTTTGATTTGTGCATTCAAACAATGCCTCTCATTCTGAGAAGACATGAAGATTTTCACCATCTGTGTCAATTTTTGGGCTCATCCAACTTCTGTTGAGCTGTCAGTATAGAGCTCTCTAAGAAAAGCATATAAATGTATCCCCTTCTCGTGTTTGACTTTCTAAGAGTCAATGGTCTAATGCAGTGTTCCCGAGCCATGAGCAGTGAACTGATACTGGTCCATGGACAGTGGCATAAGGGAGAATATTAGGACACCCCCCCTTGCAAACTCAAATTTTGGGCCCCCTAGAGTCCCCTCCACAATGCGAGGGTGTACATTACATCACTGGCCATGAATCAAATGGTACTAGGCCACATAAGGAACATTAAATTATTTCCACTTTATTTACTGTGGTGTATTTCTCTCAGGTTTGCATGATCTTTTATGGAAATAACTTTACACTCCGAATTAAATCATTTTATATTCATTTTTTGATTCAACTGTATTTTATTCAGAAGGCATATTTAAATACAATTAAATTAAAATTATTAAATAAAAACAATCAACATCTCCCCCCCCCCATTAAATGGGCTGTGGTAAAATAATCAAACTTTGGCCAGTCCACAACAATAAAATGATTGAGGTGCACTGATTTAATGGATCTTGCTTGACTTCATCCTTCTCCAGATCAACAATAAACAATTAAGGAATAGCATTTCCATTATGATTTGCTGTATTTAATAGTAAAAATCCAGTTTAGTTAGTAAACTTAAAACATCAACAGTAAAAACAGATACCTACTTGCCGCTAAAGTACTCATATATCCATTTAAAATTTTTGCTAATTCCTCAATACCACATGTTCCCTTTTGACAGTAAGATTCAGTTAAACTAGTGAAACCTAGGAATACAATCAGTTTAAATTTTAAAAATAAGAGATGACATAAAATAAAAAGATATACATTATTTTATTAAATATTAACATTCTACTTGAATGAAATTCTAATAACATAAAAAAACAATAAGTTTACACTATACATTATAACAGCTATAGGGAAAAAAATTAAGTTCATTATGTAGTAGTAAAGTTATATTAAAAATATAAAGTGCAATGAGAGACAACTGATGTAAATTTTAAAAATCTCTCACACTTTATAATGAAAGGAATTTAAAAAATCAGAAGAGAAAATTTTAAACCAACAATTATGTCAAGAAAAATGGGTACTTATGAACTATATTATTGATCAATCTCTTCAAATCAAAAGACAATGCCAATGTTGTAATATGCATCCAATAGTGGAAACTATTTCCACAAATGTTCCAAAACAATAATAACGATGACAGCATTTGCAAAATCCATTGTATTGGCAAAATTAGTTGACAGTAGAATATGTAATTACCAAAAAATGAATGTATAAAAAAAGAGCATTAAAATGCGATTATTTTACTTTTTACCAATAAATCTAATAATTCAAGATGTATAAAGCATACATTCATTTGCCAACTGAACACATTTACTTTTCATATTATAATTGCATATGACAACTCACTGCAATTGTATGTGTTTGCAAAATTTACCATATTGCTACATTAAAATATGATTTTTGCCAAAACTACTTCAAAGAAATAAAATATTTTAGATACATTATTAGATCATAAAACTATTTGATACTGCATCCAGTGAAGTAACGGAGACTATTAGGGCCCCATACAACCTACCCCCTTCCCACAATGCAGGGGTTATGGGGGTGTACGTTATGCCACTGAGAATGCATCCAAAGAAATATAAAATACTGTTTATAAATTGGGGAGTCAATTTTTTTTAAAAAAAAATTCTTACCAGAAAACAAATGTGTTGAATGTCTAAGTTCAATATTCGAATCAACTTACCACATACATCTGCAATAAGTATGATAGCATTATTATGTATTTGATATGGAATAGTACAAATAGATTCCTTCATAATTTCCTCAATAATAATGTTAGGTATAAAAGTAAGAGGTAAGAACTTCATATCAAGTCTTTCCTCTTCTTCTTCTTCTTCCATTTCTTTAATCTTTTGTAAAGCATTCTCAGCTTCTGTAACACTACTTCTACGACTTCTTGCTGAAAGTCATCACTTAAATGTTAATAGAAATAGAGCAAATTGAAATAAATAAAATTTGCAGAAATAAAGTTATGGAAAATCAATATTCTCATTAAATATATTAAAAGTAGTAAAAAAATTAATACATAATCAGGCACAGGATATGACAAACTGAATTTTAGTGCTGTTTAAAAACAAGTTCTTAAATCTATAATTATTACTTTTGAAACAGAAAATTTGTACTTTAGCAATAAGTAATATGAAAGATAGTTGTCAAAGATTATAAAAAAAAAGAGTTTACAAATTATAATGATTTGAATGCATTTTTCATGTAAAACAGTACTACCATGCATTTTAAGATAAAAAAGATAAATTACTATTTCATTCACAAATAATCTAACTTAAAAAGATAAGAATTTTTTTTTACTTGTTATC
The DNA here is from genome assembly GCA_019973955.1 of Trichonephila inaurata madagascariensis. Lineage (NCBI taxonomy): Eukaryota > Metazoa > Arthropoda > Arachnida > Araneae > Nephilidae > Trichonephila > Trichonephila inaurata. The sequence continues at coordinate 102,497 of BMAV01017780.1, read as the reverse complement.
ATCATGCCTTCTTGAATGATGAATGTGTTCTAGTAAAATAGAGTGAGAATTATATTAACATCACATTATAAAGCTGTTCAAAGACTATTGCCAATGGACCTTGCAATTTTTAACATGGTTATGTGAAGAGGATGACACCTAAGCTGGCATACCAATGGGAGGATACTTGAGCCTTGACAGATTTAACATACAATGGCCCCCTCTATATGGCAGGTCTTCAGCAACACTCATGACACATCAGCCACAAGTCCAGTAAAATAAATGGAGAAAAAAATGGAACTAGTTTGCTATCCAAGGTAATGGTGCCAAACAGCGATCTTGTTGCTAGAATGGAATTCAATATGGCAGCCTAGCGGTAATTTAATGACACAATAATTTTAAAGAATTGCTTTGAAATACATTGAATGTATTTCAAATGAAGGATGTAGGAAGAAATTGAGAATAACCTAGATCAATCAATAAATAATGAATATCAATATAATATAATAAAAAGTAACATGTACTAATAATAGTATTATAAGAAGCATATAATAATCTTATAATATAACTTTTTCATAATTATATATAATATTCATATAGTATGATTTAATAACAATTATTAAAAATAATAATCATATGATATAATTTAATAGTAATTATAAAAAATAATCACCTTATTGTAAAAAATAAAAAGAATGCATAAGAATACTTGTATAACATAATTATAAATAACAGCATAATTATAAATAAATAACATATGAATAGTTATAAATAAACAACAAAAATAGTTATAAATAAATTACATAATAATTATAAATAAACAATAATTATAAATAAATAACAAAATTAATTATAAATAAATAACAAAAATTATAAATAAATAACAAATATGTAACATTTATAAATAAATAATAAAAAAAACAATTATAAATAACGAATATTATAAGATTATTACATATAGTAATAATTGCATTTTTATATTACATTATTAATAAAATAATTGCATAATATATGTTAAAATTAATAATGAATATCAATTACAAAGTACTGAAAGCTTGCAATATAAAACTAGCACTGCAAGTTCCTTCAATGAATTTCATCGAAAAAAGAACGTAAAAAAAACCCCCCATTTTTAAAATGTGAAATAAAACGAAAATAAACGATTTACAGCAATAATTAAAAGCACAACACTTATTATTTTAAGAAAAAAATATTCTAGAACTCACTCATATTAGAAATATCCATATTCGAAAATAGCACAAAATAAAACAGAAGACGGACAATTACACTGAAAATGGTTACATTTTTAAAGAAATCGTCTGAAATTAATAGGGTTACCGCAGGAAAAAACCAATAAAAGTTATTTCTAATGTATGTTATCCCCATAGCAACCACATCAACAGACGATAAAAATATCAAGGTAACCATATTGTAACGCTATCGCCCATATTGGCGAACATAAACAACAACTTGGCACTATTATCCCGGATATCAAACTCGCACCAAAAAAATATGAACATTTTTCTGACATCCTTCTTTTCAAATTATCCTTCTCGGTAATTTTCAACAATAAGTAGTTTCCCCTCATAGATAGCTTCCATGAAAAAAAAAATAATAATAAAATAAAAAATAAAAAAAAGATGATTTTACAAAACCAATTCAATTCCACAATAATTTTTTATATTTACAAAATTAAATAAACATTAAACTACAAAAAACAAAACTTACTATGTTTCACATTTTCCTTCCAAAAATCTCTGGCCCATAATGCTGTAAATGATTAAACATTTTGTATTAACACATCGACACTTAGAACTTGAGAAAATTTACAAGAAATAAAACCTTGAAAAGAAGAATAACATACTCCAATCAGAGCATAGTTGCAGTGTAGCAGATTTCACAGTTTTATCCATTCAAAATTATTTGCTTCAAGTTGTGAAACAATATAGCTAAAAAATGGAATGAATTATTTGAGTTACATAATTTTAAAATAGTTAGACACAGAGTTATGTTTCTACACATATTTAGTTTCCCATTTTCAAAAGAGTAACTGAATACAAAATAACAGAGAGATAGAAAACAAATTATAACAGAAAATGCACTCAAAGCTATTATTTGATTCAACTAAATGTTGGGAAAACATTTCTACAAAGCAAAAATTTTACATTTATAAAAAGTATATTTTATGAAGAACTATATTTTGTTTTGATCATTTAAAATATTTTTTAAATGAAAATTGGTTTAAAAAAATTTGGTACTTGCATATTGCAACAATCGCCAATATTCAAGATAACTCGTCAAGTTGGCAACCTCAATTTCACATGTGTCGTACACGCTGATTTGGCAATCCTGTGCTTCATTTCAAATAATGTCACCCATAGGTTGTGATTATATGTAAGTACTCAAAATTGTGCTAAATAGGCCTTTGGCAGGTAGCATATTAATATCAAATTAATTCCCTAATAGGTACCAACTTTTAAAAAAAAATACATCACCTACTTTTGAACAAATTTAATTAAAGTTACATATAATGGAAAATATATTTAATGAATTAAAGGTTATAAAGTGTATATAAAGTGTAGAATGGATGGCCCCTTGGCGAAGTCGATTTTCTGGCGACGAGAATTAGTCGCCAAATTATCTATGTAGCAATAGGTGTGAAGTAAAGCCAAATTCATTCTGGTATCCAGATAAACATCACCAAATCCAACCTCTTCTACATTTCAGAGGAATAAAAACAAAACAAATGTTTGTCGTGGGAGGCCTCTGACCACCACCAGTGTTCTCCCTCTATATTGTGGCGGAACCGAGCCAAATCATACTGTTACCTGTATGGTGCTCGAAGCTATGGCTAACGATAGGTGTCACTTAGCTTATTGCCATGATGAATTTCGTAGGCCTCGATCTGGCCTTTGCCGATGAGGTGGCATTAGTAGCAACATTATAAAATTAATTTTTCATTAAAAATCAATCATAAAAAGAAGAAAAAAAATACTTTTTTCCAAGAGAAACTCTAATCGCATTTCATAACTTTTTAAGTTTATAGAATATATACATGGGAACATTTAGAAAATCCCAGAATATTAAATTGTTATTTTTGTAAGCAAACTGGTTTAATTAGTAGAATTTTTACAAGTTTTAATAAACTGATGCTTGAGTAGGTAACTTTAAAGGAAATAACTTAACTTACTTGATGAAAAATAATATGATATAATAGCTTGGTATACTTACTACAAATTTTTCTATAGCTTTAAATTTCCCTCGGGAAAAATTAAATAAAAAGAAAAGGGAAAAATTATAGTTGTTGCCATATTTGAATACACTATATCAGGTCAGATCGAGAATATCCTCGCACATCTAATGAGCAAATGAGTTGTACTTTTTTTTATCTGATGTCATAATTTTGCATAGAAAAAAAATGAACAAGCTGGTTCAAGTGTAGTATAGGGGGGCCACTTGGCGCAGTCCATTTTTTTGGCGACTAAAAATGTTCGCCAAGGTACTTTTTTCGGAATTATTTATTATTTATTTTATAATGAATTCGATATCTCACCATAACATGAAGATAAAAATCGCCAAATCCAAAGAAAAATAGCCAAATCCAAAGTGGCCCCCCTATACTACACTTGAACCGAACAAGCTAATTACTACTCTTGCATCGAAAATGTAAAGAATTCTGTATACAAAACTATCAATTTTGTTCTACATATTGATATTATCTCATGAGTTCGTAGTTTGGGTCAATTGAAAACATTGCACTAAAAATATAGCATACGTTAAACCTTTAGCAATGTTAGTACATTTTTTTAATCAACAAAACTAGTTAATAAAAATTTAGCTTTTTTGTTCCTCCATATTCTTCACTGGATCCAATCAATAAATCACTAAGAGCTCCGCTCCGCTTTATTTCGCGCCGCTTGACGTGCAGCTAACACAAATGTTTTCTAGGTAATTGATTAACCTTTTCAAAATTTACTTCAATATTTAATTTTTTCGAAACCGATAGTATTTATGAACAAAGATCCTGCTGAGTTATTTTTCTCAAGACATGTGGAGAATATTGATATGACGCATTTGTAAACTCTTTATTTATATTAACTTTTATTTCTTGATTATGAAATTCACATGCTAGAAAGCATACAATGCAAAATATTGTTTATCCGTTATTCTTTTATCTGAATTCGTCTTATTATTAAATTCTATTGAAACCTCAGTTGTGGCTTGACAATGCATTACTACATTTTAAAAAAAATCCGAGGAATAAACTTTTAGTTCACAATATTTTATGCAACTTTGAAAAGGTTTTCAGTCAATAGGATTTTTTGAATCTATAATTTCAAAAGTTTATGAGAAATGCAATGATGTAGTGCGTTTCCTTTTATAGTCTTAATAAATTTCCTTTTCTATTAAAATAAATGGATCAAATATAAAATAGAAATTTTAAGTAAACTTTTAATAATGAATAATTTTGTATGAAATTTTTATCATTTTACATTTTTATTCTGTAATAAAGAATTTCAATTTTTAGAAGTAAGCATTTTAACTCTTTAAGATAACTGCTTTAAGCATTTAAATTATATTAATTTTTAAAAAAACAAGGCATTGTAGTGCATTATTTTTATTTATATTTGAGCAGATTTTCACACTTCTTATGGTCTGCTATCAAGAAAAAAAAATTGTATACTCATGCTATTAAGCAGAAGTAATTGCATTAGTTTGAATTTAATTTTAAAATGTGATAGTTATATAGTATTAAAAGAGGTAATAATTTTTTTTTTTTTTTTTAAAGATTTAAAATTGTATGAAAGGTTTTTTAATTTTTTTTTTTGTATTTTTGTTTTTTTTTTTTAATTTAAAAATTTTTTTTATATATTTTTAAAAACTTTTTTACATTTTAAAGCTTTCTTACAGATTTAAATCTGTATGAAAGCTTTTTAATGATTTTTTTGCTCTTGTTCTTTGTATTGTGTAACTTAAAAATATATGTTTATATATTTGTACATTGATTCCCATTCTATGTCTTATTATTTTTAAGGAATCCTCAAATGACATTATAGCTATCATGAAGAATATTTAAAATGGCTACAGGTAGTATAAAACCCATAGATCGAACCAGTGTTCATAAGATATGCTCTGGTCAGGTTGTTCTGACACTTGCTATTGCTGTAAAGGAACTTGTTGAAAATAGTATTGATGCTGGTGCTACTACCATAGGCATGTGTTTTTCCAATATTTTTTTAAAAATTCATTTTGAATTTTGTTTCTTTCCAGAATTTTATTTTATACGACTAAATACTTTTAATTTAATACTTTTTTCTTAAATTAATAATTTGAGAAGTGTCCTTCCAATGATTAACATACTTAAAACATTACTTGTTGCCCATCCGGTATAGTGGTTAACGATGCTGACTGCTGTGCCGTAGGGCCTGGGTTCGAATCCCGGAGAAGACATGGATGTTTGTAAATGTAAAGTGCCTTTGCAGCATGGGGGTACTCTAAATAGCCATCGAGCCACAAGTCCTCTCATGAGGTTGGTGGAAGGGGAAGAGAGGTGGGAGACCTCTGACCCTCCCCCAGGGTGTTCTCTCTCAAAATTGGGGTGGAACCGAGCTAAATCATACTGTCACCTGTATGGTGTTCAAGGCTATGGTCAACGGCAGGCGTACATCTAGCCCCTTGCCATGATGAATTTCATGGGCCTGATCTGACGCTGTCGAGATCAGGTGGCATAAGAAACAACATCAACAAAACATTACGTAGCTATTTCAAAGCAACTAAGAAATATGAATGAAACAATTATTTACAATACTAAAAGATAAGGGGAGGGGAAGAGCAATTACACACAAAAATGCAAAAGGATATTTCTTAAATTATTCTATAACTGTGTGTAACTAATGAATTTGTCATAATTTTATATATAACTATAAATTTCATGTATTTAAAAACAATTACTCATCACTTATAGAAGAAAAAATATATACAAATAGTTTTCTATAAGTATATTCCAAATGTATGTAACAAGGGCAAATGGATCAGTTTGCACTCCTTAGGATCTAGTTAACTACATGTTGAGAAAGAACTGCAAAAATATTTCATAATATCCAGGAATCTGTCCCTAGCCCAGTAGCATACATAAGGGGGAAAGTTCGAACCCCTTCCACAAATCAACCGATTTTTAGCATAAAGATTACTTTTCAGGGCTTTTTCTGTTTTTTTTTTGGGGGGGGAGTATAACCCCTCCCATGAAAGTAGTCTGTGTACATGCTGTCCTAGTCATTATTTTAGTAAAAAAAAACCTTTTGCAGCCAAAGATGAATGAAAGCAACCAATTCATTGAAAGACAAACACCAATTTTTGGATTTTGGGATTTCTTATATCGCTCTTCTTCAGTGCACTGTTTAATGTAATGCAATCTTTTTTTGTTGGTCAACAATTTTCATGCATTGCTTGGGTTGCTATCAACTATTTTCCTCTTTGCACTCAAAGTTTGCCTTGTTGCTTCTCATAACACTTTCTCCTGAAGATTTCTTGTATCACTTGTTAAAATATGCTTCCTATTTTCCAAACTGCTCCTGTCACTTGTTGTTTCCTAATCTCTTCGGGGTGTTTTTTTTTTTGTGTGTGTTTTAAATACATCTAGTGCTACTGATTTCACTACTGGAAATTGTCCTAGTCAAAGGCAAAGAAATATTTTCTTGATAGAAATTTTACTTTTGTTGTTTCATGAATATATTTTACATCAGATGAATCAAATCTACTTGAGAGCAATCTGGTCTTCGTTGGATAAGCTGGATCTAATTTTGGTATGAAATTTTTCATCAGGTTTAATTTCTAAATCAGAATTATCGTCAGGAAAACTTAGAAATTTTCAGATCACATCTTTTGTTAAATATTTTCTATTAGTGGTTCTATATGGCAAGATTCTAACAACACAAAATACGTGTCAGAATACTCAAATTTTGTAAAACAAAACAAACTTGGATATATTCATATTCATTGAAAGATAACATTTTTAACTCAAAGAAATTGCATAAATCAAGTCAAATGTCTCAGGCAAATTACACACAAACAGATGTTTTTGCTCACCCCTCCCAACTTACTCCAGCTTCTGTGGAATACAAAAACCTCTTTCCTCAGGTGTCCCTGTTTATCTGTCAGCATATCTTAAATAACTTAAAAACCTATGAAAATAAACTGATAAATAAATTTTTCTGGATACAATTTAAATGACTGTGGTTGCCATAATTATATTAACCATAATTACTAGTCATAATATTGGCAAATATAATTATTTTAAATGGATAAAAATTATATAATATTCACTGATCTTTTGGAAAAGAAAAAAGTGTAAATAAAGAAATAAAAGTTATGTTCAGATAAAATGAATTTCTAGGCAAAGTGAAAGCTGTTGTAGTTCTAGTGCTTTTTATTGCTTTTTTAATGAATCATCATGAAAATGACAATTAAACTTAATTTTCACTCTAATATACATCATTACATAAGAAAAGTATAGGAAACAAATATCTTCATAACTTAAAAATACATTTATTAAATTTATGTTTTTCAGTCTGAAAATTTCAGTATATATGCTCTAAGATGGGGGGGGGGGGATCAATTCACTTTCTTGAATAAATGATCTATTAAATTAATGTTGGTTGATCTGAAGTCGATTTAAAAAGAGGTTTATTGTATTAAAAATGCAATAGGAGGGGGGAAAATGTTTTTTTTTTTAACTTTTTTTAGTCAGGAATTTTATTGCTATCATAAATTATTAGGTGCAGTGTAAATTTCATTTGAATTTATGTTATGTTAAAATGATAAAAACTATATATACATTATTTTTCTGAAATCTTAGAAGTGAAATTAGAAGAACACGGTAGTAAGTCCGTTGAAGTTATTGATAATGGTAAAGGTGTTAAAGCATGTGATTTTGAAAGCTTAAGTAAGTATTTTAAAATATTAATAGCTTAAACTTCCTTTTCTATTTTAAAATATAAATTCAACTTTTGATTTTGTAATTCTAATCATTGGAAACCAAATATCTAAAAAAATATGTAATGCTTAAGTTATATGTAATACAAGTGTAATCATCATCATATCTGGCAAGACAGCCCCTCGTGGGCCAATGCCTTCCTTTGAAGAATTCTCCATAATGACCCCTTTTTTTTACTTATGTTCTCCAAGTTTTCTCATTTATATTTCCAAATTATGATTCCACTGAGTCTGCTCATCTCAGTCTTGGTCTTCCATGCTTCCGAATCCCAGTGACTTCGAACTACAGTACCACCTTTTTGACAACATTGTCATGTGGCATTTGAATTATATGGGTCATCCAATTCATTCTATTTATTTTTATGTATTTAACAATGTCAGGTTGTTCATAAATTCTATATAATTCAAAATTTATTTTTTTTCACCAGCTATTGTTTTGGTTTACACCAAAATGCAAATGTATTATGTACTTATTTTTATAAGAACTATCTTCAGCTTAAAAGATTATTTTGTTAGTTTATTCGTAGTCAGCCTTGAATATTTTCTTAGTCGGTGTAAAAGAACTTTTTTGAAGGAACGTTTATGCCTTTCAAGGTTAGAAATATTTACTGCAAATAATTTAATAGCAACTTTAAAGGAATTGGGAAGTATTCTATGAGACTTATTAATGTATGTATCTTTTTATGTTTAATTGTGTATATAGTGATATTCTATAAATATAACCATTGTCTGAATACAATCTATTAAATGGAAAAGAACATTTTTTTTATTTATGGAGGAATTATTTGGGAATATCATTATGGGAGAGAAGTAAGGGATCTATTGATGTAAAAAGGAAATTTCTCTTTTTTTCTGAGTGATTAAATGCAGGGGTGTGACCAAAATTTATAAGTTTTTTTTAATGCAATTAAAAATGTAAGTTTAAAAATTAAAAATGTAAATTAGCTAGGAATGATTGCTGAACACATTGAATTCTTTAAACTAAATTTTAAAGCTCTTTGTATTTTTTAAAAAAAAAAAAAATTTTTTTCAGCTCTTAAACATCACACATCCAAAATAGCAGATTTTTCAGATGTGTCTTTTGTCTCGACATTTGGATTTAGAGGTGAAGCGTTAAGCTCTCTTTGTGCTCTCAGGTATAATTTTTTAAAAAGCTACTCGCTCTCTTTTTAAGTGTGTTAATTTTCATATGAATAATGTAAAGTGAAAAAAAATTTTTGATCTGAAATTTTTTCTTTGGGAATTTACAATATTTTTATTCTGTTATATCATTCTTAAGTATTATGCTTTAAAATATTTCATTCATTCCAGTATGCAATATAAACAAATTAAAATAATAAATGTAAAAACCAAAACTACTTTACAATATTATAATTACATTTGAGAAGCAGATTTGGTCGTGAATGCAAATATGAAAAGAAAAAGAAAAAAAATCACTGCATTTTAATCAAGTTATATTTTTGGGGGGGGATAGATTTGTTCATCTATACCAAATGAGATTTGAAGATAAAAGATTTATAATTTCAAATTTGAACAATTTTTTTATATTTTCTTTGAATTCTAAATCTTTTTATATTCTCTTATTTTAAAACTTATGAAATTTTTCTGTGCACTCGTATGTTTTTTTTATTCTATTATAATAAATAACACTGATTGAGTACTCATATGCAGTTTTGAATTTATGACCTATATTAAAAATAATTTAGATGATTTAATAAAAATATTTATATTAGATATGTGCATACATGTTACAATTTTCATTGCTGTCGAACAATTCAAATTATTGTAAATGTATTAAAGACCTAACTATAATGTCTTATGAAAAATAACCTGTCAAAAACATATATTTAATTACATTTATAAATTTATGTGTTTCAAATGTAAGTTAATAATTGATCTGTGTAACAATATTAACCTTAACTTGGAATGCTTCAATTCACAATATTATCGTATTGGAATGCCAATTTGCTCAAGTTGTATTATTTTCTAAATCATTTGTTTTAACACCAAATTTGTGTAAATAGTTATTTTATTTAAAATCTATTTAATTTAAATTGCTACTCTTAAACGGCATTTTACTAATTTTTCTTTTGTTCTTTTATGTCATCCTTAGTGACCTTGAAATAAAAACACGTCATGCAGGATCCAATGTAGGCACAATTTTAAGCTTTGATCATAATGGCATTTTAATTGAAAGTTCTCCAACAGCTAGACAGGTAAGATTTAAACCTTAGTTACTGCATATTAACTAAAAGTTTGTTTTTTCTTCAAAGTTTGGAACCTGTATGTAAGCCAAATTGGAAAAAGAATTCTGGTCATTTTTCAAATATATCGCCATGAGGGTAAAAATATTATCAAGCAGGTCAAACTGATGGAATGCTTTCTAACTTCCCAATAAGCGAATGTAAATTTTAAAAACTATTCAAAAATTCGAATTCTTATGCTAATTGTGAAGGATTTATATGACCCCTTCCCTTCCCTTTAGAAGAAAAGTTCCATTTAAAATACCCCAAAAGTTAAAAGATTAAAATTGCTTGCACACGACTAAAGGAAAATGTTAAAAAAAATAATAATAAATATTTTTTACTCTAAACTATGTTTTTCCTGAGATCAGTAGATCCATAAAAAGTCATGGAAATGTATGATGTGGGTAATTTTTGAATAATAATATTTCAATATTAATGCATGATTTTTTTTAAAACTGAGTGATGTTTCAAAAAAGAATGGATGTATTGCATTTTGGGAAAATAAATTAATTAAATCAAGTGTTGTATTAGAAATATGCAAACCATAAAAGAGAATACAAAATAAGGAAATAATAAAAAAAAATTTCTTTATGGTCTATACTTTTAGAGAAAAGAATTATGTTACAACAAACACACAATAATGGAAAATTTGTTTTAATGCATTGTAATACTCTGAATAATGGTATAGAAATATGCATTATTTTACCACATTGTATTACAAAAACCTGTTTGTACTAGATGTTATGAAAGCCTTAATATATGGATAAATTGTATCGTAAAATATAAGAAACACACATTATAGGATAAATCCTTTACATTATTTGAAGGATTGTTTCCCTTAACATGTTTTACTCTAAACAATTCGTATTCTATTGAATTAAAAAAAAAATAACTTTTTGTGTTTTTCAAGTTGTCTGTAAACTGTAGAGAGAAAATAATATGGTAGATCTTATTAATTTTAAGAAAAGATTCTCTGATTTTGTTTTCTTTATATGAAATAAAATCAAGAATTATTGATTAAGAATTTATTTTTAAAAATTTAAAATTTCAATTCAAACATACTATTTTGTTTTGATACTTTCTTCATTTATTTTTAGGTGGGCACTACAGTTTCTCTAAAAAATATATTTTCTACGTTACCTGTCCGTCGCAAGGAGTTTCTTCGCCACCTTCGGAAAGAATATTTGAAGATGATTCAGCTCTTGACAGCATACTGTTTGATCAGTGTTAATAAATGCATAATGTGTTATAACACTTCAGACAAAGGGTATTCATTTTCATTTCTATGCCTCATTCAAATTTTACTATTGAGTAATTTTCTAAACCTTTTCTTGTACCTGAAATTCTTTCTGGATAAGGTTTACAAAAATTTTAATTTTTGTTAAGAAGAATGTTATTATATGTGGAAGTAGAATGACACTGATCTATCATTTTTCATTTTATTGCATTTCCATTTTATTTTATTTCCTTTTTTTTCTTCCACCTCCAGACCAATGTAGAATTAGTTTTATTATTATTTATATTCTTTCTGAAAAAAAAAATTATTGCTCTTTTTCTGCAGTTACTTATTTATTTCTTATCGAAAAGAATTGTAATTTTCGTAATCTTTTTGTATTCATCTATTTTCTTTTCCATAAAGTTTCTTCCTGCTTTCAAAATAATTGAAGCAAATGATTCACATGAAGCTTTTGAATTCTTTTTATCCCCATATTAAACTGCAAGTTTTGATGAACCCTTTATCTTTACTTTTGAATCAATTAGTCACAAACAGATGACTTTTTTAGGATATTCACTATGTACAAATGTATTTTACTGCCTGCGATCTTGATTTGTGTTATTTTACTTTGCACTAAATTTTCTTCTTTTCTTAAGATGATTGATTTAAATTTAAAATACATTTTTAAAAAAATTTGATGAGTAAGAATGTTTTGAAATGGTTTTCTGACTGCCCTAGTAGAATTTCTCAATTTTTTATAGAAATGTTGCAAGATTTATTTAGTTGTCTCAATCACACTATATCAAAGATTTTCTATTTTCAAACCTTTTATTTTCATTCTATCTGTATACTGATATAAAAACTATATATTTTTTCATAGCAAGAGCTTTTATGTTCTATTATACTGTTGAAAATATTTCAATATGTAATATTTTCATTAGTAATAAACAGAATCAATTTCTCATGAAATCTATCTGGTGTTGAAAATTCAAAAAAGAGGAAGTTATATATTGTATGAGGAATATTTTGTATAAAATGTTTTTTGCATGACTTAATTAATTGCAATCTATGTTTTTTTCCCTTTAATTGAATTTATTTATTGTGTTTCTCATCTATTTTGTGTAAATAATATCATGGAATATAATTATGTCAATGATCTGATAATATCTGTTAAATTGTTATTCTATTGTTAAAATATAACTATACTGTGCTAAGGGAACTGATGAACATTAAATCTGTCAATTTTCAAAGTTCTCACTTAGGTGGGTTGTGGAGAGCTGGGGTGCCAGCTCAGGTGTTGTCCTCATCACTTGATCGAGGTTTAAAATAACGAGTTCCTACACCAATAGCTTCAAAGTGTGATGTTAATAAACACTCAATCATTAAAATATAACTACATTCTTATTAAGATTTGATATTGTTGGTATTAAATTCTCTTCCTCTCTTGGATATTGTTGCAGTATCTAAATGGCTTATATATGGTTAATGGAGTTATATACAATTTCAATGGTTGTAAGCCTTGAAATGTATGCACCATCTTCAATTTAATGCTTAAAATTTCACTCTCATCCATTAAAGCAATAAATTATTATTTTTAAAAAGTAGAAATAAGTTTAAACCAAATTATTATTTTTAAAAAGTAGAAATAAGTTTAAACCTATGATTTTTTTTACTAAGTTAAATTGTGCTTAAAGCTAAATTATATATATAAGAAATTTTTCTAGTCTCTAAAATGGGGATTTATTAATAATCTTGAGTTGAAAAAGTAAGTAACATTTTAAAACAGTTCAAAAATATTTCTTTTTAAAGCATAATTCTATAATAATGTTTGATTTTTTTTTTTTTTTTTTTTGTACATTTTTATTTTAAGAGTATTTTTATGATTATGATACTACTTTATTTTAATTTTCTTTTAATAGAAGGCCAATTGTAAAAAACTGTTAAGTTCTCATTTAAAACATAGTAAAAAAAAATGATTTTCTTTAGGAAGAAAACTTTAGTTTTATCAACGAGCAATTGTCAAACTTTTGAAGATACTATTGCTTCTGTTTTTGGCAATAAACAAGTAAGACATTTTCATTTAAAAAAATCCTGGCATTTTTTCAGTAATAAAACTTTGAATTTAATCATAGGTTTTTATTTTTAAAATTAATGTAATTTTTTATTATTATTAATCCCTTTAAATGTTTTTATTTGTTTTATATTTGTTTTCAACTCAAAAAATAATTTCTATATTTTCTTGATTTTTAAAGATTTTTTTCCATTACTCAGTTTAAATATATCTAGAATTTTCCTCTCAGACCCATAACACATATTATTGCTTATGTGATAACCAATTCACATTAAGTTTTAAACAGATGGTTTTTTACTCTTTTGAGGGAAGATATGGACTTTCTGTATCGCAATGCTTGTTTAAATTTTTTTGGAATCCTCTATTACACATTAAATAATATGATGTATATTTTTACATCTTTTATGCTACCATTCATCCTTTAATTTTCATTTACAATGTTCATTTTATTATGTACCTTCTCAGCTGCTATGCGGCTCCCTTCTTTAATACTTAATTTTCCTATGATTCTTAATTTGTTTCATTTGACTTTTTCCCTTCCCAGAGATATTTTATATTAAGATTTTCATAGAGTTGCAATGATTTTATGAGCTAAACTACTCGTACAATCATCAAATATAAGCTTATAATATTTAAAAGATCTGCTTGTATCCATTTTGTTTCTCAAAAGAAATTCTTGAAGTAAATAAAAAGCTAAACACATTGTTTAGTTATTAAAAGTTTAATATTCATTCTACTTTCAAATTTACTTCAATTCTCTGTGCCACTTGCTCTACATTCTGTTAATTCTACTGATGAGTGTAAAGAAATTAGAAAATATTTCCTGCTATTAATCAATATATTTAAAGAAATCACTAAATCCATATAAATGCTTGTATATCCCTTTTTATTTCTTTTAAATAATAATATAATCTCTTTTGGAATGAAATTCAATACTTTTTAATACACATTCTACTTGGTACAAGAAGGAAAAAGAAATTTAGAAATATTATGAATAGTTATGGAATAAATTTGTATCTATAGTAGAATGAGAGAGGGATAGGTTATGCGTGGACAAGAAGAGAGACTGTGTGTAGAACTGTAAGGTTATAAGAGGAGATATGGTTTGTTCGCAGTGTGGTGGTATAAAAGTTGTTTGTTAAAAATGTTGGTGTGAGTTTCAGTACACGTAATGAGATCATAAACTAGTTCAGCAATGATAATTTGTATTACAGATGTCTCACAAATCTAAAATGGTAAACTATTGCTTTAAAACTAAATATTTTTGGTGGATAAAAAATATCTATTGTTAATTTGTTCAAGAAAAAAATCATTGCAAAAGCTTTTTGTTAAGGAACACTGAAAAGATGATCTAAAGTAAAAGTAAAATATCAAAATAAATTTTAATTAAATTTGTTAATTAACTTTTATTTCATGCTAAAATAATTTGTTTTGTTGAAAAAAATATTTTTTTAAAGTTAAATATAACCTCATATATATATATATATATATATATATATATATATACACTTAAGTGATGAAGGAGGAAAAATTCCTTATCTTTTTGTTTATTAAAAATATTTTAAAAATAAATTAAAAGGATAAACAATTGTGTATGTGTATATATTTAATATAATATTTATTTTTCCTTAACTCATCTGAACCTTTCAATAGATTACAATTGCTGTATTAGAAATATATATATATATATATTAATAAAGATTTTGGAATTAATTGATGAATTTAATTCAGATGAACCAAATAATGAAAATCATTCCGCACCCACCTTCTAAAGAAATCTTAGATGAGTATTTTCTTCCAGAAACAGCTGCAGAAATTAGTGAAGTATTTAAGTGAGTACATTTTTATCAAAATAATTTTAATAATTCAAAATTTTTATAGAAAGCTGTATTTGATTTATTCTAATCAGTAAATTTTATATAAAACTGTAAAAATTATTAAAAAACATATAGTGGAATGAATACATGTAAGGATTCCTTAAGATGTTGTTTGGTTTAGTTTTTTAAAATCAGCTTTGCATAATTAGATAAAAAGGTATGGGCCTCAGTATTTAAATCATGATCTAACAAGGAAGATACCAAACAAGTTCTACGTATCAGAATTGTAAGGTCTAGTTAAATTTCTTTTTTATTTCGTAGTAACTTCTTTTACAGTAAATCATTTTTGATGGAATTTGAACTTTTTTTATCCTGCATTTGATGATGGTACAAACGAAAACCTTTATGCTAAATAGATTGATTATATAAAGAAAAAAGTTTTCATTAATTTTATTTGATGTAACTTTTATCCTTTTTTATTAGACTTGAGGGATACATTTCAAATAGCAACCATGGCGAAGGTAGAAGCTCTACAGACAGACAGTTCTACTTCATCAATGGTCGACCTTGTGATTTACCAAAGGTTAACAATTTTCTTTTATTATTTTATGACAATTATTGAAATGAGGCACTATCTTAAATTAGTTAATTAGGGCTTGTATACATATATTTGTGAAAAAAATTATGTAATTTATCATGCCTTTTATTAAAGTTAATCAAGATATAAAAGCATGATATATTTTAGGTATCAAGGCTTATAAATGAAGTTTATCACACATTCAACAAAAATCAATATCCTTTTGTTTTCCTAAATATTATTTTGAATGTAGGTATGTATTATTTTTTTTATTATTATCTCTTAAAGAAATAATTAAAGTTTTTTAAGTTAAGCACATAATGGTCAAATTTGAGTTAGTTCAGCTGATTCAACTTTCAAATAATATTCAAAATTTTACAGCACATATTTTCCAATCATTATCTATTTATCTTTCTATAATCTTATCTATTTCTTTTTTTTTTACTTAGATGTTTTTAAAATACTAAGGATAAAGAAGTTACTTATTTTATCTGACTAATGTTATTGCTGAATAACTTAATCATAATTTAATTTCCTAAACTGACATTAGTGGTACTTTTTGTCTTTTCAGTTAATTGAATAATTATTATTTTATAATTCCGATAATCTTAATATATCATTTATATATATATAATCATTTATATATATATATCACTATATATATATATAATCAAATACTAAGTGAAATAATAAATGCAATAAAACTGAAACGTATATGCACACTAATATGTTACTTGTAGATATTAGAAATTTAGATAAAATGTGAAATTTTTTTTCATGAAGACTCTTGGTTGTTTAGGATGTGCTGATGTTAATGTGACACCAGACAAGAGACAGATTTTCATTCCAGATGAAAAAGTTTTACTTGCATTCATTAAGGTATTAACATCTTTAACAATTACTATTATTAAATCTTAATTTCTAAAGCTAATTTCAACTTTTTGTAATCATTTATGAATTGAATGATGATTGATGTTGAATAATTTTTTAACTGGACAATTACTGCCGTTGAATTTTTTTTTTTTTTTTGTCAAAGTGAATAAAAGTCACTAATTTTTTTGTTAATGCACTAATTCATGCAAACATGAAAAAGACATTTTATTCTTGCATGCTGATGTTTCAAACCTGTATTGTTCATCTGAACAAGAAACTTTGGAAATTTAAAGAGCAGTTTTGACAAATATTGCAAAATTATCTACTGACTAAAGATAATAAATTTATATTGTTTAAAAAAAATAACATGTATTTGTTTGTGGTTTTTTTTATTTATTCGGTTGGTAAAGTTCTTTTTATTTATTGTTCATTTTACAGTCTTAAACTAATGATTGCTAATTAGCTAGGTTGTTGTTATTATATTTTACATTAAATGAGGCATTCATTTAAAGCCTAATAATTAATTTTCTTTAATAAACTTAATTTCCTTATTCATTAAACATATTATTTAAATCATGTTTACATCTATTTAATGAATTACTGAATAACTCATAAATAATTTATGAAATATGAATTAATTATTGTCTGTCTGATTGATTTGTTCTTAAAATTATTTTCAGGCTACTCTTTATAATATGTATATAAGACAACCTGCACAGATGAACATTTCTGTCTTAAACTTTGCTACACAAAAAAAAGGTTGGTTGCATTATCCAAATTTTGTTAAAATTCTATGGGATTAATCATATAATTGAGTATAATACCTTAAAGAAGAGTAAAATCTCTCTATAGGTATAAGTTAAAGTTTATAAAAGGGAAGTTTTATTTATTTTGCTCTCACACAATGATCATCTTTGCAATGTATTTTAATATAAGTAAATAGTATTAGCCAATTTTAATAATTTCTGGGATATGAATATTTTGAATATAAAAATATCCAACTTTAGAATTAAATGTAGATTAATACATGATTAGCTTTTTTTAGATGAACACTTTTAAAAGAGTAGCATAAAATGCTTTATAGTAAGGGTCGGTAACCTTGTAGTTATGGTGTGCCAACTAATCTATCAATATGATTCAGGATGCAGCATAATATGAAATATTTGGAACAATTTAATTCCTGCTACAATGCATGCAAATTTAGGGAATAGATTTAAATAGTATGGATATTTACAGTTTTATTATATATTAGTTATCCATAATAAAAAAAATTAGTGTTCCTTATGTATTTGTCTCATGTGAAAGGTTTACCTATGGCAGCTATACAATGAGCAACTGCAAAACTATAATTGTCGTTTTAAATCTGGTTCCAATTGTATGACAAAAAATGTTTCTTATATCCAATAACAGTTTTTTTTTTCTTTAATGCAACTTTACATTTCTTATCGGCATTCTGAAATGTGGGTGGATGTTTAGTTTTAAAACGTCTTTGTGCTCTTATACATGACATAACACTCATACAGTATGGTCTTTTTGCTATACCAATCTGTATTAATTTGTCCAAGAGTCTTGCAAATTACAAACATTAAGCTATTTTTTTAGTGATTGTTTGAATTAAATATGTAGGTAGGAATATTCATAATAATTAAACAAATAAAACAGGTTTCCACAATAAAACCAAAAAAGTGTCAGAAAATTAAAAGTAACCTACATCATATTGCGTGCATCTAACTAAAATCTACTTTCAACTGAAATCATACATGATACTTGTGTGTTGGCGCTATGAATCGAACAAAGGGAGAGAAAATGTTTGAGGTACAGAAAGGAAAGACAAGTTAGCTTAACATTCTGTGAAAACTTTGTAGAATGCCACTGAGAATTGTGTCACGTGCCACAGGTTGCCGACTCCTGCTTTACAGTATGTTTGATGAGGTGAAATTTTTTCAGAATTAATGCATTATTTCCTACAGTTTATTGCGACGTCTTCGATTGGGGTGAACCTCATACTTCCATTCATTCTAAGTTTTATGGCTCCGAACAGGTGTGAGTGACAAGTGCATGTGGCTATGGGGTCATTGTTTATTGTCTGACCTCGGGCAAACGCCGATACCCGGTCTAGGAGTTATAATGGTCAAAGAGAGCTGGAACCCCATTGACAATAGACGAAGCCTGTATGAAAGAATCCTGTCGCCTCGGCCGGTGTCTAGAGAATGGGATTATAGAACCCAGGTGGTGTGATGGATAAGGGTGTTCAGAAGTTAGATGAGAATTATGGTGCCCTTAGTTTCCAGACGGACCAGGAATGTATTTGTGTTTGCAGCACAAATAGTACACGAATGTTGCCCAGAAACGAGGGCAGACTTTTGTGGCCTGCTAATGAGAAGAGACGAGGGGTGTGTTGTGGACCCGCTCCTGGTGTTTAAAAGGGGTTTTTTTTCAGGAGAGGAGAACCCTGGATGAAAAAACTTGAGAGAGAACCCTGGATGGAGAAAACTGGAGAGGAACGGAAAGAAATGAGAAACGATGAACGCTGGCGGCGTTGAGAGATGATCGAGTGCTTTCGGGAAAAAGGATTGAACTCCCTGAGATAGACTGACTGCACCGGCTTGGCATATTTATTGGACTTTATTACTTCATATTTAGTAACCTATGAAGCAAATAAATACTTCTTTAAATTTAAAATGAGGCTGTGACAATTTTTCTTTGTTTATCTACTCACGACGTTACATTATGCATGATCATTCTTAATCATGTAGAGTAAGTTGTTAAACTTCTATTGTGGAAAATATCACTTGAAATTCTAAATTTATTGCAACTTTCAAAAATATTTTAAGAATATATTTCTACTGCAATTTAATACATTTAAAGAAATGTTGAATTATAATTAAATTGCATTTCTTTTACCTTAGGTCCTTAAAATATATATATATATTATTGTTCACCAATTTAATCATGATAAAAGATACTAAGTATATTTATTTACTTCTCTAAAAACTTTTTTCATTGTATTTTTAAAGAGGACTGTCTGTACTTTGTTTGGTTTAATATTTATTATTTTTGTATCTTTAATATAGAATCATCTATTTTGAATTCTTCCACTTCAGAGAAAGAAGAATTAAATGTAAGCTGTTTAATTTTTTAAACTCTCTTTATGTATTCAAACTATGAATTTTTCAATTTATTATTTTAACAATCAAGATAAAAACATGAAGATGTATGTATATGCAGATTTTCTACAGTTTTGTTATCTTTCTCAAGTATGATTGTTATAAATTATATAGAATTTTTATGATTATGCATTTATGTACAATTTTCAAAAAACAAGCATAAAAATACTTTTTATACTTTGGAAAAACATTGATTAATTTTACCATGTAATGACTATGTTTAGTAATTTTAACTGTATTTTTTAAAAATCTAAATAACAGAAAATGAGAAAATGTAATATTGATGTGCACACATATATTTATTATATTTATATCCATTCAAAAATTATAATAATTCCTTCACTCTCCCCCCCCCCTTTCAATGCCAAACTTAAAAATTTTAGTTCAATTTAAGAAAATTTTACATTCAAAAATGTTTTAAGAATTTTTTTTAAGAAAAAACACAAGCTAACATAATATTTCTCATGTTTTCGAATGTTATATATATTATAGTTTTTTAAAACAATTATTACTAAACTTTAATTAGAATTCTCAAGGAAAGTGTAAAATAAGTTTTTTTATATCTTATAAAACAATAAATATTAGAGTAATATTTCAAAGTTATTCCTCCAGAATTTTCATTGATGTATTTCTAAAAGTTAACAAATTACTATGGTTTTGTTTTCATCAATTATAATTTCTAAAATTATTTGAATATCCATTTTGAAGTGTTTTTTTTTTTTTTTTTTGAAGAAATGAATTAAAAAAATATATTATTCCTTATGCAGTGAAGTATCATTATAGTTTTCAATTTTATTATTGGTCTTAAATGGATAAGTAGTTATATCTGACTTCTTGCAATAGTGGAACTTGGAGATTCAATGAAATTTAAGATGAAGTAATTATGACAGAAACATATATTTTTTAAACGTAATAAAAATATTTTCTTTTGATAGGATTCTTCTTTAAAGAGAAAATTTGAAGGAGCCAATTCACATTGTGATAGTGAAGAAAGTCCAACTGCATCTCGAGTTAAGAGTATGTTATGGAAATTTTTATTTTACTTACATTTTACTGCTTATTTATTTTTAGATTATATTGATGCACTCCTCTTATTTATTGATGTGTGTGTTTAATGATGCCTCAATGGATTTAATTAAAAGTTATCATTTACAAAATCTTTGGCATATCACTGTTACTTCAAAGTTCATGTAAAATATTGAAAGTAAAACATCAATACTTCATTTATTTCAATATAATGCTAAAAATATTATGACATTTAAACACTCTTTTAAATATAAAACATTTCATTTGAAAAACTGTTAAATTCATTGAAACTGTATGCTATTATAATCCTAGCTAAAATAAAACTGAAAAATTATTTTTAGTCTGTGAACTGATGATCTAAATAATGAATATTATCAAAATGAGTTATTCAGTAAACGTTTTTCTTTTATCTAAGAAAATAATTTTTTTTATTATAGTTATTGATAATACAATTGAATTTCAAAGAAAATAGGGTTATTGATCAAAATGATGGAAAATGTTATAAAAACCATGCATGCATGTTTTGTCTAAAATGTTTAAATAATATCTTGTAAATCTGTTGTTGTTTCTTATCCCAGATGGTGTATATATATATAGCTCAGCTACACCATCTCCATAAAACCAAAAATCTCCAAGAAATCCAGAAATAAAATAGGATTTCTTAAAACCTAGCCAAAAGTAAAATTCAAACAATTAAGAATATGACTGGGGGAGGCCTGATCAGCCTCGCACCTGTGACACTGTGGAAAGACTTTCCGGCCCTGTTCAAAAGTAAGAGATTTGATGTGGCCACTAAAAAAGCGTGATAGAGCCGCCTGCTGATCCCTAGAAATATTAAATTGGTGATACCAATGAGTAAACTTGTAAATCTTTTATCTATATAAATGATAGTAAAATAAAAATAACGCGGAATTTTTTCGTAGCATTTTGTATAATGCATATTCATCTTAAATATTAAAAGTTAATAAACCATCCTTTAAGTAAGCATGTAGAATTTTCCTACAGAACTTATGAAATTAATATGTACTTTTTACTCATCTTACACATTTTTTCCTTATTTAGATCAGAAACTTGATGATTCAATGGATGATATAATCAAGATAAAGGCTTCTGATTCTCCTGTACAAAATAATTCTTTTGTTTTAACAGAATCATCCAACACAGTATGTATTTTCCAATTATATAATAACTTAGTTTTTTTAATGTATTTCTGGGACATATTTTCTTATGCATTATATTTTAATAACACTTAATGCTTACTCAGTTTTATTGAAGATGGTAAATCTTAGAAAATAATAAAAGCCACTAAATATCTGTTGTTTTGAGAATAGTTTTTATTTAAATTAATTGTGTAAAGACAAAAAAAAATCGAATTAAGAATTTTTCATATAAAATCATATGAAAAGATTTTTGGACCTATTAATAAACTTTTTAAACAAATGTTCCTGTGTTTATTGTGTATTGTGGGTTTATTGAATAACTACAAAAAATTATATTAATTTTGAATTAATTCAATTTTTGTTTTTAATATACTAAAGCTTTGGGAATTAGGAAAACAAATATTGCCAAATCTTAATAATTGGTTATAACTCTTACGACTACTTAGACGCTTAAGACACTGTATGAATAATATCCACTTTTACACACAGTTTATCACTATACTTTTTAATTTTGTGCTGTAAATAAAGTACTCTAATTTCTAAATAACTATATTTTTCTTCTCTACTACTGAAACTAGCAAACAAAAAAATTATAAATAAAAAAAAAAAAAAAAAAACCAGTATCTGTAAGCTATTCATATTGAGTCTGAAGTCTTGAAGTAAATGTTCAATTTAGTCATTTATATTCTTTTATCTATATATAGTTCTATCTGCATATGGCTACAGTAGCTGATTGGTTATGTTTGCAAACTTTTAATCAATCTTATTCTGCCAAGTTGTGAGTTTGAGTCCTGATGCCACTTAAGACCCTTTGTGAAGAGGGGCTGACATGCACTCAATCTAACAAAACTCAAAGTCCTCACATTGGTATGATGAGGAAGTTTATAGTGGGGTGCCAGCTTAGGTATCTTCTCATTTAAGTGTAGTTCAAAATAACAAGCCTGTTGTCAATAATCCTTGTGTTTCTTCAGAGTGCGATAAAAATAAATAGTTATCCATTTATCTAGTTATTAATAATGAATCAATATTAATAAAAAAATTGTTATTTAGGAATTTAAAAGCATTTTTGCTTTAATGTATTTATCTGTTTATCCATTCGAGTTAATTGACTTTAATAAACAAATTTCAAAGTGATATCAAAAAATTAAAAGTATTTCCTCACATTTAAAATTTAAAGAAAATGCTTTAGATTTTTGGAAAAAATTTGAAAATAAAAACTGTAATACTATAAAATAATCAGCATTATATTTTAGAAAATAAAATTATAATTAATGATAACTTACAATAATTACTGGTTATTTGAATTGAGAATAATATTCCCATGATCATAAAGTTTAACGATATAAAATACAAATGTTGTATTTCATTTTTATAAAGATTTTTTCTTACTGTATTAATAGTTCTCAAATTATTGTTTTTTTTTTTATGAATTTCAGATAAAAGAGCAATTTATTGAAAAAAGTCAATCAGGTGCAGAATTGTCACATTATTCTGATAAATTGATTCAAAGTACACAAAATGTCAGAAATAGAATAGAAAGTATTAACTTTACATTGACTTTGCCTTTGAATGAAGAAAAAATGTTTAAATCAGATTCTCAGAGGAAATCTGGAAGCAGTAAACTTAGTGAAATTCTGGATATGGCTAGATTTGGTTGCAAATCTTCTAAAAAGATGTGTACTATGAATTCATATACTTCTATAGGGGAACCACCCAGCAAATCTACTAGTAAATCTACACAAAATAATAAAATATTTAATTTTCTTAAAAAATGTTCTTATTCAAACACAATTAACAAATCTGAAATACAAGTACAGGAAATTCTTCTTGAAGAAAATGATGGTGAAACAGATAAAAATAATGCTGAAGAAACAGATAAGGAATTAGAATCAACAGAAGAGGTTCTGGAACCCTCATTTGATGAGCCTCTACAGCGTAAAAGAAATTATAAGGTCATCCCATTCAGCATGGAAATGGTTAAAAATAAACTTTTAATAAAAGGTAAGAGGACAACTAAATGTTTATTCTCACTTTTATAATCATATTTTTATTATTACTTAATGTGATACATTTTTCAATACAAAATAAAAATAAATATGCTTTGCATCACATTTTTCCGTTGGTTAAGGATTCTTTGAATATTGTTAGTTTTTTGTACTATTTATTTTTAAAGCATTTATTGACATGAAGCATCTTGCCAATTGCTGCAACTTAATTTATCAACATAGTAATGTATTTACATTTTAGAATTGTTTTTATATATGCCAGAATTTTTTTATTTATTATTATTTGCTCATTTTGTGAAGAGTGAATTTCCGAATGAGATTTTTGTTAGCTGCCTCTCAATGAATGTCTTAGTTATATTTTTCATTTTAGCATAAAACTTTTTAACTTAAAATAGTTTTTCAAATTCACAGTGAGGAAATGTGTTATGGAATTTATCCAAAATAACAAAAGTTTGCAATGAGAGCAAGGAATTTATTTATATATTTGCAATATATTTTATTGTAAAGCAATGATCAGTTTTGAGATTTGTTAAAAACATCATTGACTAATTTGAAATTGAGATTTGCTTACAATCTTTAAAATATATAAATTGAAATTCTTCCCCTTTCCCCTCAGTTTGTAGTTACACAGGAAGTATAACTGTAGGATGTTGAAGGAAATTATTACTGCAACGTTTAATTTCATGAAAACTAGTAGTGTTATATAGATTTTTAATATAATAAATTCAGAATTGTAAATTTTTTAGATTTAATATTGTAACTCCAGATGTAATTATCTAGTGCTTGAGCTTAGGAGCTAGGGATCTGATCAATGTTATTGTAGAAAATAGTATGCACTTTTTTCTAAAGTATGGACATTTTTTGGAATTAACTGTGAAGTTGTCCGAAATTTGAATATGTTTTTCAAAATTATTGAAAATTCTCATTTGAGAAATGTAACAGAGGGAACATGGAATCTAGCCCTAAGAATGAAAACGATATTTTTCACACTTCTTGCTTTGTTCTTTTATTTGCAAAACATTTGCTGAAAAACTCATAAAAAATATATTTAAAATAATTTAAGTACTCTATATTGTTAAGAAATTACAGAACTTTTTAAAGAAAGTGTATATTATTGATCCGTAATTTTTTTTTAACTGTAAGATTTGGTTGGTATTTGAATATGATCTTCACATGGTTTTAGATGAAGAAATTAATTCTGAAGAATGTGGCTTTAGAAAATTCCGTTCTAAAATTGATCCGTCTGAAAACCAAAATGCTGAAGAAGAACTCAAAAAAGAAATTAGGTTAGTGCTATAAGTTTATTTGTATTGGGTAGTTTGTAATTTTGTTATCATGTGTAAATATTTTATTGAATTATTCTTTGTTTTGATCCAATGCCTTGTGCATCGTTTGGGCAGCAGAATGATTCTACGTTCTTAAAATTTATGATCTATGCTAGACAAAAAACTGATCTAAGTTATTTTTGACACACATCCTCATTTGAAGTAAATATTTTGCCGTCTTAAATATTTTGTAGTTATCGGAAAATGTAATTTTCCAAAGGTACCCAGCCTGGAGAATACGATGCATGTAGTAGTACATTTCATCCAAGCTGTAAACATTTGGTGTTGCCAAACTTGTATGAAATCATGCATTATCTTGGTGGAACACTGTATCTTCTCTTTTGATCAATTCTGGTCTTTTCTGTTTGAGTAAATCTTTCAGTTTGGTTGGTGATAGTACTCATCAGAATTGATCAAGGTATTGTCTAATATGAGCTCAAAAAAAAGAAAAAAAACCCATTTTTCATGAAAACTCACTAGACCGACAGCATCAACTTTTTGATGAATATTGGTTTTTGAAGCGTTTTGAATCAGTTCATCATTCTTAACCCATGATCCTTTGCGTTTATAACATTGTTGAAGACACACATTCCTTGTCTGCAGTGATGACTGGTTTTAAAAATGGATTTTTTTTTTTTCACATTTGAGAAGCAAATCACAGACGTCAGCATTACTGACCAAATTTATTTCTGTGAGAATTTGTTCAGACCATATGTCTGGGTTTGAAATCAAACCAAAGTGTTTCATGCGTTCATGAATGGGTGAAATCGATTAATTTAATCTATTAGTGATCGTATGAGTTATTATTTGGCAGTTTGCATCAATCAAAGACTTTATTTTGCCTTCGTCATCTTCAACTGGCCTTCCAGAACGTGGTGCATCTTCTCCATACACTTTGAATAATTTTTCTTTTTTTTCTTGCTTGAACAGCATTTTTACCTTTTTAGTTGTAAAGAGTAAAATATGCCTTAAAAGATAGTTCTCCCAAATTCTTACATTTACATTCTTTTGGGCACCCAAACAAAAACCATTGTGCAGAATCAAACATTTTTTACAAGCAGACCTCGTTCTATTAGCTGTCAAAATATGTAATGACAATATGGCATAAATATGAAGTTGGCTCTGAAAGAATAATATTAAGTCAGTTGTTGGGCAAAAATGAAAATACTCTCCAAACAACCCAATGGTTTATTAGAAAACATGTGTCTCACATTCGAATATTTATTATTTTCATTTCATATTTAGTTTTTGTGATTCATTTCTTTTCCTTTGTTTTATTTTCAGTAAAGAAGACTTCTCTAGCATGAAAATAATTGGTCAGGTACAAATCTTTTTTTCTCTCAATGCCTTAAAAAAATTTTGAATAGAAAAACATACTCAGTAAGTAAGAAATAATATATTTGTGTAAATTGTGTATATATTGTGTAAAAAAATGTATATTACAGCTCTATAGAATTTATATTCTTCTAATTCTTCTATAGAAATCCCATGGGCATACGATTGTTATTTTTATAAGAACTTTAAATTACTTAATTTCATTTTTCACTTTTATTTTACGAACTTTGTTGGTTGCTTGGTCTATATCACCCTAATAGACGCCTTTTTATGTAACTATGGATGAAAAGTTAAAGAATATGTGCTTAATATTTCAAGAAAATTTATCAAGTATGTGTAAAGGCTATTTAATTTTAGTCTTTTTTAGCAGATAATTTAATTAAGGAGGCCTGTAGATCTCCTGCACTTAAGGCCCAAAATTAGCTTAAACCAGCATTGTATGTATGTATAAATTATTGATATCTGTCCTAGCATTAAGCAATTCGATTCTGTTGAAAAACATTCTTACAATTCTCACTTTGTATTTAAAAAAGACGAGCCTTGAATTTCTAAAATTGAAGTAGAATTATCTTTTAAGCTCCTGCCCCCTCCCAAAGTGGATTTCCACAAAACTCATTTTTAATGGATCTCTACTCAATAAAATAAACATGCTTACTAAATTTCAAGTCAGTAGGTCTAATAGTTCAAAAGCGGGAATATTTATAACCCCTTGGGGGTAGATTTTCACAAAACTCTTTCTTAGCAGAACTCTATTCCATGACAGAAACATGTCTGCCAAATTTCAAGTCTGTACGTCTAATAGTTCGAGAAATATCATGATGAGTGTGTGAGTCGCTTTTCTCCTTTATACACTACTCAGAAAAATGAGTGCAACTAGCAAAAATGCGAAGAAACCTTTGCGCAATAGAGCCATGCATGGGCATAAAATGGTGAATACAGGTGTAACAAAATGCAGTGCAAGAAAAAAGAAGCGAACGACAATTCCATTGGAACTATGATTCTTTGGATGATATAAAGAACATAAAATGATGTTTCAAGGCAATAATTTGTTACATGTAAATGACAAAAAATTTATTGTTTGGAAATGATACAGGATGTTTAATATGGTGTGTGGTCCTCCTGAACCCCCAAAGACTGCTGCACACCTCTTTAACGGGGATGCGAAGAAGTTATCGATGAGATTTGGGGTATACTGTTATACTCTTGACAAAGTGTGATCTCCAAGTCTTAGACAGTGTCAGGAGGCCTTCCAAGTGTGTCCCAAACATGCTCGATCGGATTTAGATCAGGAGAGTACGCTATATTGTTTCAGCTTCAGGAAAGTTCTCCACAAGACGAGCTGTATGAGGTATGGCATTATTCTGCATTAAAAGAAAGGAATCACCAATGGCTGCAGCGTTTGGTAAGATATGATGTCTGAGGATCTCATTTGTTTCCTTTTGAGCCGTCAAATTGCCATTCTGAATGATTTGAAAGTCAGTATGTCCGCCTATATGCTGATTTCCGCCCATACCATCCAACCAAATCGTCTGTAATGTGGTGTTTCCTGAACGAATATTGAGTTGTTTTGAATGTCCCTTTACTCCATACCAAAACTCCATCTGGTGTCACGCTTTAAACTGAATTGGGACTCATTCGTAAACAGCACTAGACTCCAATCCCTTTGCAGTCAATCTCGATGTTTAGCAGCCCACTTTCTTCGGGGCGCATGTTGGCTTGCTGTCAGCGAAATATACACCATTGGCCAACGTGCATAGAGACAACCCACATGAAGCCTTTATTGGATTGTTTGGCTTGAGATCGTTCGTCCTGTTGCCAAAAGAAACTGCGTTGTATTGGTAATTATTTACTGTGGTTGCACGTGGACCACCGTGCCGAGCCAAAGATTCCTGTAGATCACATTGTCATAACACGTTCCAGTCATCTTCTCTCAAAACAACAGCAAAAAGGTTTTTCTGATTTGTGGCTCCGTGAGCATTAATTTGCTTGTGAATTTTATTACATTTTATACTATGGTGGTTTTGTTTTACTACAATCATTTCAGAAGAAATATTTGTGTAATTTCGTTAAATCCATGCGCTCCCCAAATTTTTTTTTTAGCAGTATATATATAGATTTAGCGAAAATTAACAATTACTGTGTGGTTTGACAACAGAAAAATGATTAGAATGAAAAGAAATTTGAATGTTAAAATTTATTTAAAAAAGTAAGTTTGAAATTGTGTCATTTTCTACAATTTTGTATAAAATTTATATATATCATCAACAGTCTGCTTCCTCTCTCTCCAAATGAAGCAAATGTCGCTTTTCTTTGACTTCGCTTGTAATAAATGCGAACATTTGTAAGAGTCAGGTAAACGTTCTGTTGGTGTTTATTAAGATACATTTAGTTCATTTACAACTTTTGGAATATGGCTGAATATTTCAAGAATTGTTTAGCTTTGCTCAAATCTTTTAAAAATATTTGAAAAGAGTTATATGCGTCAATAATGTATTAAAACGAATTAATTTAATCCACGCATTAATGATTAAAGAAATGTAAGGTGCCCAGAAAGTATTCACAGGCACTTTCAAAAATTAATTAAAAAACAAAGGTTTTCACTTACGGTTTTTTACGTTCCATAAAAAAATAAAGTTTCTGTTCAATGAAATGCAAACTAGATGGCGCGATGTCCACGTTTTCCTACATTCTTTTTTCAAAATAGCTTCATCTCTAAATCAAGAGCAAGTTGTAGAAGGGTTTATCGAACTTAAATGTGAAAGACATCGTACAGCGTAATGAAGCACTATCACACTGGAGTTTGGAAGTGAAAAAAGGTTTCCCAGGCGATGGAGGGGGAGAGAAATGCTACTTAGATCTCTAGACCTTTGGATTTCTTGTAGGGAAAAACATTGCTTACAAATCTTCAGTTCGTCGGTGTTTCTAATTGAAAAGTTGAATTACTGTGGCCATTCAGAATGTTTCATAAAACGTGGCCAAAAATCCTGTACAAACTCGTTGTTTGGCGAATTACTTAAGAATATTGTGCACATTGAAATCGTGCAACAAAACACCATAAGGAAACTTTGGTATGTTTTTTTAAGGAATATAATACGGGAAAACCATGCGAATATCTTTACTTGTTTATTTGTAATTAATATTTGAAAGTGTAGCCATACTTTTCGCACACAGAGTATACTAAAACAGTGAATTTGGTATTGGATTGTGTATTTAAAAGAAAAACTACTGTTTAAATGATTCAGTAAAATGATATGAATATTAAACTTACTCAGAATAATTCTATTAGAATTATATTTGATTTTAAATATGTTCTCAAATCCACCTCAGTTCAATTTAGGTTTCATCCTCACGAGACTCAATGATGATCTGTTCATCATCGACCAGCACGCAACAGATGAAAAGTACAACTTTGAGCAGCTGCAGAAGGAAACCGTTCTCGAAACACAGCTACTGCTGCAGTGAGTAACATTAAACTTCTTTTCAAAAATAATGTGAAATCGCCAAAAAACATTCTATTCTATTTCATTTTTATGTTGTTCATTGAAATTCTTGTCACATGTAGGTAAAAATCACTATAAATACTCGTAGGGAAATTGCGATACAATTAGGTTGGTTGATTACTTATCTTCCAAAAAATATTGTAAATAATAGATCAGATTTTTCTGGTAGAATTATATAAAAAAAGGTTTTGTGATTACTTGTTAATTTATTATTAATTCATATTGATTCATTTGTTTCAGGGTGACTGATTTATCGTTATTGTTTCAGTGGTCCAGTTTTCGAAATATGGTGCAAATAATCAATTCAAAATAAACTAATTTTTTTTTTATTAAGACTAGGACGCAACAAACAAAAATACTTATTTACATGCAAGAACATTGAAAAAATCCTTGCAATCTAAAATCTAGTTAAATCAATGAGTAAAATGAACAGCTTTTTCTATTTTGTGTCAAAAACACATATTAAATTCGAATTCTAACAAGAGTCAACTACACTATTCTCACGTAAAGATTCAGGACAAAAAGGATGCCAACTTTAGCAACCTAACTTACATTATCAAACGATGAAATATCACTAAATAAAATAAACAGTAAGAAAAATTAGAGTTATATATATTATTAAATCAAAACAGGCGATAATAGTATGAAAAAGAGAGTAATTTTCAACGTTAATAGATATATTAAAAACAATTTCAAAGAATATATTTATATATTACGTGTTCTTTTGATTTGTTTTCAAATCTAAATCAACTGCATACTTTCTTTTTTACATATCTCGAGCCCAGGTGGCCGGTAAAGAGCTGTAGTAGGTTGTCAAATAGAGTGAGCTATCGCTGGTCCCAGTTGCTTTTTCCACACAGACATAATCGAAGAAAATGGGCTCAATTCATGACCGTCACATAATAAAGACAAACACGTGTTCTTCATTGGATTCAAAACAGACATCAAACTAATTATACTTGTGCTATTTGTAAAACTTGGGTAAAATTTCAAATTTTATAATTGGGTAAAAAAATGTTTAAATGTAATAAAAAATGAATTTCTTCAAAAATTTTTTTAATTAAACCAAAGAGATCTTATTTTATGTATGTACTTTTAAATAAAATGCATTTTATCTACCTATGTATATTATTGTTGTGGAAAAATTTGTATTTTTTAAGAGAAAGTTTCTGCAAGATCAAAAGATGGCAACAACTAAGCGCATTAACCGATTAGTTGGAAACACATAATTGCCTTTATTGTGTGACTATGACGTCACAGGAGATTTTGAACTGATTGGCTAAAAACACGTGGTTATCATTATCATGTGTAGCTACCGCCGTATCAATGATACAGGACTCCCAAGCTTCAGGATCCCCAAAATGTGCAAGAACAAATCGTAAAATGTTGAGAGCTCGCCAAAAAAGGGCCTCCAAGGAGTTTTGATATAGGGCCCACTTGGGACTAGCTACGCCAGTGCTATGACGTCACATGAATTGAGCCCATTCAGGAAGTCGCTCATTAGACTAGTTGGAGTTCTTTTCATATCGTTGAATTTTATCTTAAAAACTCAACAATCCAGTTAGCAAGCATTAATTATTTTACGGAGTATTGCCAAAACTAATATATAATTTTTGAGAGAAAACTTTTTTGTAATGATGCATTGGAAAAAAATTGAAATTCTGCTATGAATAAGCATATGAATAAACATAACAGAAACATAAATCGTGACACAATGTGCTGATTTATGCATTAGTGAAGGGAGTTGATTGATTGTTTAGTTAACGCGACTAAAAAATTATACTGCTCCAATAAAACCAAAAATTCAGTATGTGTCAGAAAAGTTCTTACTACTGTTTTTTAGGGTAACGGAGAAAGTCAATTAAGTCTTTTGGAAAAAGTTAAAGCTTGTAGTTCTAAAAATACGTTCCATTGCAATCTGCAATATTCGTCTTCCTGTAGGACACAATTGATGTAACACAAGGAAAGCTAAAGAAATTTCACTGAATAACACTCCATATAATCCGAACATAGCACTTTTTAAATTACTGTTTGTTTGTATCCCTCAGAGAACTGTTGGAAGGAGAAAAAATTTCATCGAATTAAGACTTTTTTTATGATACTGTAATTTCAAAAATCCAAACTTTGGGAAAATGTGCAGCTTATAAAGTGAGTGTGAGGAAAAGTAACATTAGCGTAGCTTCGTTTAGGAATATTTCAGAAAAACATTTTTTGTTTAAGGTATCCCTTATGCTTAATTCGTCCTCGCACTAAAGGTGTTTTTTTGCAATAGGCCCCAAGATCTGAACCTGACAGCTGTCACTGAAACGATCTTGATTGACAGCTTGCACGTATTTGAAATGAATGGGTTCAAATTCAAGATAAACGAGGAAAAGCCTTCTGGCCAGAGAGTTCAGTTGGTTTCAGTACCTGTCAGTCGCAACTGGAGCTTTGGAAAGGAAGGCAAGTATTTTATTTAGGAATGCTTCGTAGTTTTATGGGCGAATTCATTATACAAGGTGTTGAAAATGTATTATTTATTTATTTTTATTTTTAATTACATATTGCAAACTTTAAATTTCAGATGGGAACGTTATTAAAATTATTATTCATTTTCAATTACTATTTAGTGCTTTGCGAATGGCAACACCGGTGTTCTATTCGGTTGTTTATGCTTAGAATAGTTATTTTTTGATCGGTGATCTTCGAAATTATTTCTCTTTTGTTATAAATTGCTAGCCACCGTTCGAGTTTTAATTAAAACTACTTCGATTTGGAAGTGTGGAAAAAGGAATTTGGTGTCCTTATAATATTTTTGAAAGCTAAAATTAGCTTAGATTTTCTTTTGGAAGCTTTAACACGAGGGCTATAAATAAAGTAATGGCAACTTGTCTAGAAAATTTCTGATTAGACATGCGCTGGAACGTACTGATCCAAAGTTTAGTAAAATTTCCAAGAAGTGAACATGAATCTCACATCTTTAGTAAAACTATTTTTAATTTCCAATTTTAATGGTAAGTTAACAAGGCGTTTCGCTTTTCCACATACAGTTATTACATACTTTGTCATATCGTCATCGGGTGGCCCTTCTCGCAACTTCCAAAATCCTCCAAAAGGACAAACTCGCTTTCTCTTCGCTCCGTGTTTTTAAACTTCCGGGCGGGACTGTTTCACGCACCTTGAATTCTTTTTCATACTTGATTGGAAAGAACATGGTCTTGCAAACATCATCCTCAAACTCTGTTCAAAACACAATTGGTATCTTCAGAACAAAGTCCTGTTTGATACTCACCCAATTTTGCGTAATATGTCGAAAGTTATACGGATATAAATCGACATGTTACTCCGACGCATAGAACAAAATTCCTGGCGTTTCATCCCCACATTAGGGGACCATCCTTTCCACATACATGTAGCAGGACCATGTCTTAAATGAAACAAATGACTAAGCTAAACTGACTGCCAGCTGATAACAGCAACACTTCGCAGCTGGCAACAAGTGCGGCCTACTTATGACCCGCTTTACGAAACATACCACCGCAAGTAGAATGTAAGAACAGTGAGGCATACAATATAACAAATACACGACGATGACATTGGGATGTCTTGGAACATCCTCCGACCTTAGGTCACCTGACATGAGTCCTTGTGACTTCGACCTTTTTTCAAGCTGAATGAGTGAGAGAATTTTATTTACGTCGCACTGTAAAACAATTGGACGATGGACCTCGTAATTTCTAACCTTGGTCAAGTGATGAGATCGACACCTGAGCCGGCGCTCCTTCTTTAAACTATCACACCACTGGGAGGACTTCGACGCTCCACAGATTTAATGTGCATCGTCCGCCGCTACACGGTGCGTCTTCAACGGCACTAGTCTCGAAATTATGACATGCCAACCGTAACTTCGTGACCATAACCACTAAGCTTCCGTGGCCACTTTTTACGTTGAAAGATCCCTTCCACAGGATTCTTTTTCTTGAAGTGGCATTTGTGCTACGTCACTGTCTTCAACAGCCAACGCTTTCCAGTGGTATTCTACGACCTTCTGCAAGAGGCACTAAACTTTGCTGGTGAAGGAATGGAATATATTTTTACTGGCAAGTTTATTTTAAAAAATGCCTCTATGTTAACTTAAACTACCTTTGTATTTTTTTAAAATTATTTTTCCATATCAAGAATGTATTGGATGTTGAAACAAATATCATTTAAATTACTATAATTTTTTTTAAAAAAATTTCAAGTGTTATTCTTTGAAATCATGTGATATGAATAATGTCAGTCTTTATTGTGAAGATAATATGTTATTATGGAGTGAGTGAGTGAGTTTGGTGGCGCAAGAGCCAGCTTTGGCTATACTGCGCCAAACATTCATAGGTCTGTGGTCTGGACGGGAAAAGAAAAGGAGAAATTGGATGACAAGATGAAAGGTCGAAAATAGAGAAGGATCATTGGGGTACCCCGGGGTCGGGACATTCGTGTTTACCAAAGATAGTAAACCCCTTGGGAAAAGGAAAAGATCACTAGAGGGTACACCTCGGGATTGTGACACCCGTACCCACCTAAAGAAAGTGAGCCCCCTGAAGGGATGTTAATATGGAGAGAAAATGCAATAAATAAATTACGATATATATATATATATATATATATATATATATATATATATATATGTTGCTTAAACCAGTGTTTCTCAAACTGTGAGGCGCACCCCCCTAAGAGGCGTGATAACCCTACGAGGGGGTGCGAGCATATTGAAAAGTCAAAAACAAAAGATTTAAGCAAATTATTAATAGCTGAAAGTAATCAAATACATTCTGACATAACAAAAAATGAAATACTCATTTACACTATAATACACTGATAAATGTATCAGTACTACACAGTAGCGCACACACCATTCTTGTATCATGCTCCTTTTGATTTTGTTGATTTTCGGGAACAAAACACAGTAAAAAACTAATTATTGAACAAATAATTAGCATTAATTAATAAAATTAATCACTAATAACAAATACTTAATTAAATTTTACGTACTATATACTTAGAATCAATCGGAAAAAACGCCACGGGGGTGGGGGGGGGGGGCCGGACCCCCAGGACCCCTCCCTTGTGTGCGCTACTGGTACTACACAATCTATTTTATAATTAATTTAACAATACTAAGAAAGGACAAGTTTAATAATTACCAGTGACCCCATGGATTTGTCATAAATAAAATTATATGCCGACATTATAACTTATCTGGATAATTTGTACGGTTTATATAATTAATCCCTTAAATGCCCAATTAAGAATTACGTGATTCGTTCCCAATGCCACGTAGGTAAGCGTATGGGGTGTATTGAGGGGTTAGAAAAGGAATAAATATAATCAAATCCTCTGAAACAAGTAAATCCTTCGCAAACATTGTTTTCCAAAGTCTTCGGAATAATTTTATAGAAAAGATAGTACTTCAGAAAGACTTATATATACGTCTGGGGGCAATTAACACACTGGCTGAGCGAGACGTTAATATACGTCGGAGGGACTAGAGTCGTGTTGTGGGTTCAACACGTCGAAGTATAGTATTATATTGAATTTAATGCATCGTTATTGTATGGAGGGGATGAAAATTATGATTGAATATTGGGTCGCAAACATTGAAAGTTTGAGAAGCACTGGCTTAAACCAAAGGTCTTCAATCTGGGTGTCCGTAGAACCCGGGGCTCATTGGTACTTCGGCAGGTGTTCCGCAAGTGATCACTATTTGCTTAGTCAAAGCACCAAATTTTTAGAAAATTTTTAATTTTTATAAAACATCGAATTTTTAAGGGCAATTTGCTTGTAAAAATAAAAATAAATAAATAATTTATGAATAAAAGGAAATCTTAAATTTAGTAAAAGTCACGTTCTTCTAGCATGAATGGAAAAATCAGAAGGCTTGCCAAGGAAGGAGAACAAACAACTGATCGACACACATATCAACAGATTCGACGTTAAAGTCTAAATTTAAGCAGGAATAGCTCCTAAATTTTAGGGTGTAAATTTACAGAATGCACAGAAGTTTCTGGCACAGTTATAGGCATTTTAATGCTATTCTGAACAATGTAGTTTAAGTGAAAAATATTTCTCAGTGTATGTGGCAACAAAAACAAACTGTAGAAGCAAATAAACGCAGAATATGAAATGCGACTGCAGATCAAGTCAATTTATCTAGACTTCGATAGTTATGTAAAATTTGTTAATTCATATCTCAGATATTCAATGTACTACTTTAAATATTATTTGAAGACACAAACAAGGT
>BMAV01017780.1:0-47252 GCA_019973955.1 Trichonephila inaurata madagascariensis | reverse complement strand
AAAAGACCAGCGAAGTGGGAGCGAAAAAGGGAAGGCGAATTTTTGTTTGTTTATTTTGACGGATTTTGGACTTTGAGAGATTAGGCGAGAAAACCTACCTGACGACGATACGAAAAATGTATGTGATAGCCATACTAGGTGTGACACACAAAAAAACGAGACTATGTGTGTAGCTTGAAAAAAGAGTGGAGTTGAAAACAACTGTTTGGGTGACGTTATCCCACATACCTCCTCTATCGATGTGGCAAATTTCGTCTTAACTGAGCATGCCATTCAGTGAACACGTACAACTGCATTCCACCGGGAAAATGTCTTATGTAAAAATTGAACAGCGAATCAACATCAAGCTTCTCGTAAAACTTAAGAAATCAGTTACGAAAACATTTCAAATGTTAACTGATGGTTATGAAGATAAAATTTTGTCATAAGCGATTTTCAGGGGGAAGTGTGGAAAATGAACATGTTGGGTGATTGCCAATGTTCGTGATGTGATCCGGGGAGATCGAAGATGAAGTGTTCGTGCAATGAGACGGATAGGGAAGCCGTTCTGCGCATTTTAACTGACGAGGTTTGTGTGAAGGTTGTTCCAACAGTTCTGTCCGGTGACCAAAAACAGTACCGTAAAGGCGTGTGTGTGGACATGTTAGAACACATTGTAAACGAGCCAAATTTGTTGTAACATGTGATTGGGCATGGATTTTTACCTATAACCCAGTAAGTAAATGCCAGTCTCTAGGATTCCCAAGACCCATAAATGCCCGCATGTCACAATCAAAATTCAAGGTAATGTTAATTGTCTTCTTCGACATTAAAGGAATTGTAATGATTGATCAGACTGTTAATTAACACTACTGCATTGAAGTAGGAAAAAAGGGCCATAATTGTGGAGTTGCTCTAAGACAATACACCTTCTCCCACGCATCTGTCTGTCAAGCAAAAACATTACTGTGATTGGACATCCTCCTTATTAACCTGATTTAGCTTCATGAGGCTTCATTCTTATTTCCTACAGTTAAATCTTGCTGAAAGGAAACCCATTTTGAAGATATTCAGGCAAAAACGGAGAATCTCCTGAAGGGCCTTCCAAACCCTCGTTCCAGAACTGCTACCAGCAATGGCATCGCCGAATGCAGAAGAGGACTACTTTGAAGGTAATAATGTCACAGATTCTGTCAATACAGTCATTTATTAGACCAGTCTCGTTTCTTTTGTGTCGCACCTCGTATGAGTAAACGCCTCTTTAATTTTAGCTATAGCTGTGTGATTCATCGTGCTAGCTAGAAATTTTATCACACATAGTGTCAGTGCCAGCTTATCCACTTGGGGCGGGTGCTGGACTTAACCAGATTTTCGAACCTCCAGTGCCAAGGGCCCGAAATGAACTTAAACCGGCACTGCATAATGTCACTAAGTGACATGAAGCTTCCAAAGAGGAGAAGCAGGGTGTTGTGTGCTGTCACTTGATCAATGTATGCAGCGTTACAGCGACTTGGGGGATAATTCTCTTGGTCTAAGTTGTTATTTGGGTCGGAAGCTAGTTCCACCATTTTAAGCTAAGTCGAAATAGTTACGTCCTGGGTAAAAGCAGGGATATCTTGAGACATGAACCAACTGGGTCCAGGGCCTCATCCTCGGAGGCTCAACTCGTACTCGACTTCGCCTCCACCAGATCATGATCCGCGAACAGTTTCAATCTTCAAATGCTATTCCTTATGCGTTACCTTAAAGTACTATCTTCCAAATGCTATTAGTTTTAATCATCAAATGTCTACTTATCTTTAGTGGTGCTAGGTTTTGAACCCGCTACTGGACTACCACGAGTTCGCTACCGTGGCCGCAGGTTGATCTTAAATAACAAGATAAGAATACCGATATGTTGATAAGAATAGGTTTCCGCAAAATGGATTGTAAAAAATTTGCTATTGAATCGATTTCCAAATTGGAGTGGATAATTTTGTTTCTTATGATTCACAGGACGTCCGTGTTGATTCTGAGAACTTTATTTCGAATAATTTGAATCTTTCAGTGGGTGACCCCATATAGATGTCACAACGAGGAGAAGGGAAGTCTAATGTTCTGTGTATTTGCTACGTCAGTCAGTGTTTATATATAGCAATCGTTTGATCGTACTTACTTTAATCTATACAGGTAATATTGTTTTGCATTACGTCTGGAAAAAATAGTGATCGTTCAAAGTTCCATTGATCATCTATTACTTTTGATAATTACCGGGTTATGCTAGTTGCGATTATTTGGGCGCAAATCTCGCTAAGCTGACATTTTTGACGATAAGCACTCAAAATGTGCATAAGTTAAAGCTGTAGAGCGTGGGACGCGTTGAAGATTAAAATAAAAGTGTTCAATAGAGTAACTTTAGTGTAACAGAGTTTACACAAATGAAATCAAAGAACACGGACGGTTTTTCCTTCCTCATCTGGCCTCTTCTAAAGATAGGTGGTCGCTAGAGAGCTCTTCTGCTGCTTAAGGCAGTTACAGCTATTGTGACAAGTGTGGTTTAAAAGTTACTTTATTTCATGTGCGGTTGGTAGCAA
This sequence comes from Trichonephila inaurata madagascariensis, assembly GCA_019973955.1. Classification (NCBI taxonomy): domain Eukaryota; kingdom Metazoa; phylum Arthropoda; class Arachnida; order Araneae; family Nephilidae; genus Trichonephila; species Trichonephila inaurata. The sequence goes on along the minus strand of BMAV01017780.1, from coordinate 44,700 downwards.
CATTAGGCAATTTATCGTCTGCGCTCGATCAACCGATAAATACCCGATTTCTTTTTTTTTTATGTGTATTCTCTCTCTGTACCAAATTATCTATGTTATTTATGGCATAATTGTTGTATTGGGTTTTTTTAAATACAAAACTATTGTTCAAAAGATCTGTTCACCTTAATTACATGTCTATTTCTTTTTTTATGTATAGAATTGTCCGCATGGAAGACCTACTATAAGACATCTATTTAATTTGAAACTATTAAAGACTGTGTGAAGATGTGTATCTCGTAATCATTTTGTACATAAAAAGAATGAATAAATTGTTTTTAAAGTAATTCTTTCGGTCTTTGTGCTGTTTTGACATGTTTAAGTTCGTGAGTTGACAAGTATCAGTGTGAATACAGTGCCTTAAATTAAGATATTTTTTTGGTGATACGGACACAGTGCTCTGTTAGTGGATTTTAGATCAGTGAACAAAATTTTTAAACTTGCATAAGTATGAGTAAAAATCTAGAGGCCAGGTCGGCAAACTTTGGGAGCAAAGAAAACTAGATTACAAAGAGCCACATACGCGTGCATAGTAGACCGCAGCAGTCGCGATCCAGTTAACACATTTTATTTATAATATTTAAATAAAGTTTTTTACGCATTTTTCATTCCTTCCAAAGCTGAGAACTTTCGATGTCAAGGGTCGTGAGAGAGAAAAAATGTTCCCACGAATAGAATACTGTTAGAACTTTTTTTTTCCTTTGAAATTTCATGTTTACACTCATAATTAAAATTGACTTTTATTGTTCCAGCATATAAAAATCATTTCAACTCTTTTTACTAACCCTTAAACTTATCAAAAAACAGGGAATGTGTTTTTGTCACTTCTGTTGGGGTTGTCTTGTTCATATTCAAGAGTGCTCCCTAACTCATGTATGCGAATGAGCAAACGTTGCCGGAAGTCACCTAGAAAAGTGTCTTCCAATAAATTAGACTTATGCTACTTTAGAACCAATTTTAATATTTTCAACGCGATTCTCAATACGCTTTGTCAATAAAGAACAAATTAATACATAAATCTGCCAGTCAAATGCTGAATTTTAGATACAAATAAGGTTCCATGGATAGTTATAAAGGAGTAAAGAAAATAATTTTAAGTAGATATATGAATTATTTAAAAAATAATTGGAAGTGTTTGTACTATTAACACAAAGGGCTACGGTTTGTCGACTAGTGTACATCGCTGACTGAACATTTGGACATGCTCCTTAAATGGCTTCCTGTCCCAATACTCTTTTTATCCATAATCTTTAGCTAGTATGTTTTGTTCTTTAAAAATAGAGATCGCGTATCGGATAAACACTTATGTATCAGCATTACATTATCACAACAAAAAATTAGAATAAAAAAATATGAAAAATCAATCAGAGACGATGCCGTCTTCGGAAACGTGAAAGAAATTTAGCATATTATGTTAAATAACTTACGTTATCGCCATGTTTGATAACTTAGCGCGATAATCGGAATCTTGGCGTGATTCGAAGGAGCACCATTTTTAATGTTTTGTAAAGCTAATACGTAATTACCAACATGTTCTGGAAAATTCTTACTCCTATTTGAGACACTTTTTTTAAAAAAATCAGATATTTTCTTTAAAAAATTACTGTTAAAAAACTATTAATATGCATCTTAAGTGGCTCGAACCCACTACTCGTTTGAAAGAACGGCGGTTCGCGATTATGACAAGTCGGCTACTACGGCCGTGCAAATTGGCAATTTTGCTCAACATCTCAAAATTCTACTAATAATACACATTTTTAGTTATTTGGAAAAGCACAATGGTAACAGCTTTTGTTAAATTTCAGAAATAAGTTTTTGAATGATTCGTTTTCAAAATATACTTGTTGTCAGCAAAAATCGTATTAGAAAAAGGGATTTAAAAACACTTACAAGCTACAGTACCCATCCTTCGCGTGGTGAGGCAAAAAACTCAGCTTCTTTTCGTATGAAGGCCCACGTTCAAGGTAAAATGATTTCAACGGAGATTGATAATTAACCTCTCATGCCAGAATAATTTGTCAAATAACACATGTAGCAAAGCTAAATATTAAAATTACTTTCACTGTGGGGGCGGAGTCTACAATTTCCAAGCTAAAGAGGAGCACCAGCGCTGAAATGTCTGCGTTTCACCATTTCCTTGCCACGTCAGTGGACTCACGAATTGTTTACATGCCATATCATCCCTAAGGACGCGGTAACCTAGTGGTCAAGGTAGCGTGTCATGAGTTCGAACCGATGAAGAACCGCAATGCAGAGGGGGCCGATGCACGTTAAATATGTAGAAGCTCAAACGTCCTCGTCACTTGGCTCAAAATGACGAGGTCTGTCGCCAAAAGCCCTCGAGTACCTGAATAGTGCAACGTTAATCTTCACTTACTCACTCAGGACGTCTTGACTGAAGCTCATGATCTGAATTACTTAAGGATTAAATGTTATTCTCTGGAAAAACTTGAAATTTCGAGCCAACTGGTAACACAACATTATGTGATGATCGTCGTCCTTTTGTTTAATGAACTTTAATCTGTAAGATATCTTCCATCTGTTCAATTAATTACCTGTTGCCATTTTTCTGAGAACTTCACAAATCGGCTCTCATCGAATTTCTGGTCCTCTTCAGGTAAAAACTCGACCCATTGGAATTTGAGGTCATCGTTATTATTAAAACTTTAACCATTTAAAAAGTTTTGTAAAATTCAAAATAATTTATTATTAGATAGTGCAAGGGCGGGGATAACATCACTTCCCAATAATTTCGTACTTCCTGCTAAAAATTACGTTAATTGGACCAGAATCTTTTTCGATTAATGTTATTGTAGACGCGATCCATCGGATATCATATCGAAGTTCACGAAACTTTTTAAATGGTAAAAATTTTCGTAATGATGATGACCTCAAATCGTACTTGGTTGAGTTTTATGCTGATAAGAATCAGAAACTCTATGGGCTCGGAATCACGAAGGTGCCAGCAAAAAATGACAGCCGGTTATCAAACAGAATAGAAGATATTTGACTGAATAAAGCTTATCTTTTTTTAGTAAAGAAAAATTTTACATTAAAAAAACGGAATTACTTTCTTGCCAACTCAATACATACGCTGGATTCTGGTCCAAGGATTTCAAAAAGTCTTAAAACGTCCCTGATCATCCCGTTGGCTATAAACTGTTCCGTATTTAGAAAATAGAAAGTTCCTTTATTTAATATGGGGACTCCTAGCTCAAATGTCCAACCAAACAGAAGTTTAAGTTAGGCCCTTTTATTCTGAGTTTAGATACACACGTCACAGTTCGCTTTAATGTGATCTCCGTATCATTGATAAGGCCCCTGGATGTGTTGAGGGATTGAACCTCCCTCTAGTGTACGCCTTCGTAGCACTTCCGTCGATCAATAAGGAAAGTTTTTGAAGAGTATGGACCATAGTTCATTTGCATAAACTAAATTTCAATTACATTTCATTATTTAAGTGGCGGCTTGATTGTTTTAAAATGAGAAAAGATACATTCAGTGCCGGTTAACACACTATTTCTTCGATAGACAGAGTTACTTTGGAAATACGCCACTATGTTCTCGGTAGACTGAAGGTTAAGATCACGAACTCGTAGAGGAGTGCCACTCAGTGTCGATCTTGGGCCTTGGCACTGAAGGGTCGAAATTTATAATCATAAAATCTGATTAAGTCCAGCTTATCCGGGCCTTGAGTAGAGAAGATCAAATTTACAAACAAGGTTAGAAGTCGTGTACAAACACATATTACTAGGAGAACCTTTGAAAATTATAATAGTAACGCAAGATTAAAAAGATCTCCAATGTAATTTGATAGTGAAATCAGAATACCCCTTGGCCTTGAACACAACAAATTTCCTATTTATCAGGAGCCTCTTTTCTCTGCTGGGCTTCCTAAGAACACCACAATTGTAACAAGTCTATTAAAGCCATGTACCAAGAGTAAACCTATTAGTATCATCAAAGCAATAGGGCTCAAGACTATTGATAAATACCCAAAAGATGATTTTGTGTTTGCCTATACAGACGGTTCTTCTGATGAAGCATTCTTGAATGGAGGTTCGGGAGTATTGATGACCACTCCCAGTGATGCACACTACCAACGAGTAATCGGTACCATTGCCTCACTTGTGAACTTCGGGCGATATCCCTATTCTGGAACAGGCTAAAAGCCTCGTCATTCTCTGTGATTCAAAAGCAGTCCTCCAGGCCATTCTAAATCGAGGTTCAAGGATTACTGAAGGGATTTGCTCTCTCCTGTTTAGATTACAGAAGTTAGATAGTCTTCTTCCTCCAATAGTTACCTGTACATGTTGACATTACAGGCAATGAAAACGCAGATTAACTGACGTAAAAAGCTAGAAATCTTAATAATGACAACTCTGTCAACGTTACTTTATTAGACGCAAAATTCAAATAAATAGAGAAGTTAATTTCTGTAAAACATCAAATCTGTAATATAAGCGGAGACCGCCTTATAGCAAAAACTATTGCTAGGCTAAGAACAGGTCATCAGAGGAATATTATAGGGGGATGGTAGAAGATCTTATTGTGGAATTGTGACTGTCCAGCTATTCTTGCTCTCTTTTTGTCAACAAATATCTATGTGGACAATATTGAACAGATTGCCACAACAGTCATCTGGGCCTATGGTACCATCTGATTTGGTCCGTCATGGAATTATAGATTCATCATTCGGGCCCTTCTAGGCCCCTGGGCACCCAATGGATAAACCGGCACTAGTGTCAATGATGACACGCCATGTAGAGCGCTCATGCACGACAGATCTGTCGAGGCCCAATGTCCTCCCGTTAGCGTGATAGTTAGGGGAGCGGGAAGTGTCCTCTACACTTGCCCGTGGCTCAAAGTGATGAGTTCAGTCGCCAATAGCCCTCGAGTTGCTTTATAGTGCGATGTAAATACAACATTCTCTCCCTTTGAAGGCAAGTCCCAAATTTTAATCGATCCGGGGGCCGGGCGCCCAAATAAACAAGAACACAAGTAATATATATAAAAAAAAAGTCAATTCCTACTTTGAATGGTTGAATAGAAAGTATTTTATTAACGATTGAAAAATTGAACAAGATATATAAAAATTTTGGGAGAGAACGAACTAAAGGTAGGAATTGAAAAAAAGAGCATGATTTGTCTGCATTGTTGTAGTTGGCTGAAAAACCGGTTTTCGACGCTAACTTTTGTCATTGTTTTAACAGTTACATTGTTACAACAATGGAGACGAATCTAAGTTGGCGTCGAAAGCTGGTAATTAATTTAGTTTAATTAATTAATTGAAATTTGAAAAAAAACCTGTATTAACATGGAGTGTCATCCACTACAAGTTTTAAAAAAATTTAAAATTTTTAATTGGATGAATAGAAAGTATTTTATTAACGACTGAAAATTTGAACAAGATAAATATACGTATAAATAAATATATATAGAGAGAGAGAGAAGAGAGCTAATAGTAGGAATTGAAAAATGAGGCACCTTAAACAAGAGGTTACTTTGTTTGTGATAAAACTCTTGAACGGTTTTCATTGTTGGCTGCATATCGCGATATTTGGAGAAAACGATGAATGAGCAACCACCATCCTTGTTAGTTGTGACGATTTAGGAAAATTGATAGAGTAGCGTGAGACTTAAATTATCGATTTATTACGGCTACAGCAATTAATTAGTATTTAGATACACAAGTTATCCAGACTACTGAGTATTGCACTACCACAAAATATTTTACTGGTGATGGAGAAGGACAAAACACCACGTCTCTTTTAACGACTCCACTCTCTTGGGGTGGGCGGTCCCTTCTTACACCTCCAATTTGACTCGAGGTTCGGGTCAGAGGTGAAATCCAACTGTTGTTTCTCACAAGGCCATCGGTTGTCGGCGTGATGTCAAATGAAAGGATCCTGTAATATTTTTGGTGTGCACTTGTGGATGTGAGAGGCGTAATATTACTGCATAGGAAAGCCGATCTTGCAGCTGCAAGGCGGGAAAACGTTACAACTCTCGTAACACGCAAGTAACCAATTTTTTTTCATTGATGAAGTGAAGGCCTCTGGTTGCCTATTTTTGCCCGACACAAACCCAGGCCACGACGCCTCGCTAAATTTGAAGCATAATCAGATGGAAAAAGTCGACGTCTGTGCTGGTCACTAAAAATAGTTAAGGCCACGAGCTTTGTGATTACTTAAAATCACACATGCTGAATATGAGGTATTAGCTCAGATATCAAAAGTTCACTATTAGCCCACTTGGCGCAGTGGTGAAGTTCGGAGAGTGGGTGTGAGCTCAAGGATTGCCCTCGCCATTTCAGCTGGTTTCGTGTTTTTACGAACTTTAAGAAGCAATCGAATTGTCGATCACTGGATTTACACTTTTTGTGTGCATGGGCAAGTTTGACAAAATTCGTCGATAGCACGCAATGAACTCTGTCGTAAGAATGACAGCAAGGCAATGGATTTATTCGACCTCGGAACGAACACACGCTAAAAAAAGAAAAACATTCAAGTACAGGTAAAGCAATAATTTACAACAAATCAGAAGAAAAAAAATATTTGTAAACAATTTTAATTCACATCTTTTTTGACGCAAAATTTGTTTTTTTGTTGTGTATATACGTGTAAATGTATACACTCTATTATAATAAAATGAATTGACACTATAAAAAAATAAAGTTGCACCCCAATAGTTTCTGAGTGAGTGAGATTGGCGACGGACCTCGGTCAGGTGACGAGGACGACATCTAACCTAGCACCCCACCAACGTGAGGACGTTTGAGCCTCGACACATTTAACGTGCAGCAGCTTCCTCTGCACGGCGGGTCTTCGGTGGTTCAAACTCATAACACGAGTCCGGGACCTTGACCACTAGGCAACCGCGGCCACCAAAATTGGAAGAATGCAATGAAATTTGCTCATGGTAGAGTAAATTAAAACTAAAATATGCAAAATGCAGATAAAAAAAGCTGCATATTCCCCTACATTTTCAATATAATGCTTCCATAACTTGTTGAAATGACAAAAGAAGGAAAAAACCCTTCGCATTTATTTAAGCTAATTACAGTTAAAAAGGCCCTGTGGTCGAGTGGCAGGGCTTCCACACCACAGGTCCGGGTTCTATTCCTAGGTTGGGCAAGGTCAACTCAGTCTTTCATACCTACTGCATTGGGTCGATAAATGAGTACCAAGATTGCTTGGGGACTTAACACTGGCCGTCTTGCTTCAGACTGACCACCTAATCGGTACATCTGCTCAGCGCCCAATGGTCACGTATACTGGGATGGGCACAGTAAGCCCTGGCCCTCATGAGCTGTTACACCACTGAGTTTGAGTTAATTACAGTTAAATTTCATTTGGACATCCATATCTTAAACAAATATGAATGAGCATTCTGAGTATCACATTTCAGATAAGAATTATACATTATTTTCTGCTAACGTAAAACTAAAGTTTTATTCTAGCTTTGATGTTCCAGAACATTATTCCCATAATTTTTTTTTCTATAAAAGTGAATTATTTTAACAAGAAATAATGGATCCTGAAAAATCAGAATTTTAAGAGCAACAAAAATTTCACATAATTCCAATCACTCTGTAATCAATTTCCAATATAAGAAAAACAAAAATGAAGGGGAAAAAACTTTGTATACTCTATATTGAACTAAATTAGTTTAATCAACATCAGTTTTTATTCAATGGCAAATATTTGGTACAAATAAAATAAAGAGAACATGGTTTTGAGACTCAATGTTTCCATACTAATTCATTGCATCAGAATAACACAATATCACAATTGAGACATTTTTTACATACACAAATAATACATAATCAATACTTAGTGCATGAATCATTATAACTTAACAGTCAAAACTTTAAAAAATATTTAAATACATTTTAAAAAAACAATATTCATGAACTCAGAATTTTCCAAATGTTTTATCAAAATACTTTTTAATATTTATTTAAACAACATTGTGGAGATCTCAAAAAGTTATACTGCAAACTTAGTATTTTCAATTTTTTTTATTACAAAAAAAAAGTTTTTAAAAATCAAAAAAAAAAAAAATACAATAGGGGAAGGAGGGCACCAGGAGAGAGAATTATTTATAGACATACATCATATATACTCCAAACTCAGATATATCTTATAATTTTTTTTTTTTTTAAATTTTGAAAATAATATCAATCAGAATGTACAACTAATAATAATAAAATAGAGCAATCATTTTGTTATTTATTATATTTGCTCTCCATAAAACAAAGCAGTTCAGACATTTAAAAGAACAGAACTATTTAATCACATTTTTGTTTTCAATTTAATTTATGTATACAATTTAGCAAAATTTTAATCCAATTTCATTTTTCTAAATTAGTGCATTGATTCAAAAACAGCAAGAGTTTCAAATAGAATTTTACTATTATATAAAACAGGAAATATAAAAACCAGAAATTTTTTTCACTCCTATAAACAAACATTACAGGAAGAAGGAGAAAATAAAACTGACAAAAAATTATGTTAAAGGAAAGATTAAAAACATACTAAAATGGCACTATTACAAAAATTCATTGAGTTGGAAACAATGCATTCTGGCAACTTGCCCAGACAAGTGATTAGGCTTAATAGATATGGAATTGTAACGGCAACAGTAAATAAACCAAAAATTTGCCCCTTTCAAAAGGCTTAAACCTCTCTACTTTCATAACAAAAAGTCTACAATGTACCTGTATGATTGTGTTTGGGAAGGAGGTTTCTAATTAAAGACAAATATTGTGCAATACAACATTCACCAATATTGGCATTTAACATTGATCACATGTGTTGCTTTTGTCTCATGCAGACAGAGTATCACCAGAACTGCATTTTCAGTTACAAACTCTCTTCATGTACATCTAAAGAGCATAATTTTTTTACATAAGATATCAACACCAGAGAAATACTTATGACTAGGATTTATATTCTTAGAGATAGTAAAAATACTTTAGTAGTTTTGTGTGTAAGAGTCTATAAAATACTATATTCTTCTCAAATGAGGCATTTTATAATGCCAAAATCTACCTACTTTTTTTTACATAGTGTTCATTTCACCTAAAACCTGATTGCTCATATGCTCATAATGTAAGTCCTCTGAAAGATGGCATATATTTAATTAATTTTTATCGACATTCTTAATGAATTTTAAGCACTACTACTTTTATGCTCCTAAAAATATCTAATTTAATTAGTCTTAAAGTTCACTTCTCCAAAAATAAATACACCAAGACAAACATAACAATACACAATCTCTACAACAATATTTGAAAAGTGAATTTTCTTTTACCACAATTATATTAATCGTGTTTACACATATTCGCAGGTTTTGTTAATCCTTTGTACAAGACATTTAAAACAAACTAAAATGGAGTTCTTTTATTTATAAAATAGTTGCAAAATTTGTTTTTAAAAAAGTCTAGTAAGAGAGAGCTATAAATTTGTAACTCCACATACATTACAAGATTATAAAAATTGCGGTAAAACTTCTTATAAAGGGATTATATTTCGTTTTACTAAAAACTTTTAATAAGAAATGTCTTCTGTTCAATACATATATAAAATGATATATATATTTTTAACAATTGAAATTACCGTGAAAATATATGTTAAAACATATTCAAATTTAACACAACAAATTGATAAAAGATAACATTAATTTTAACTAAAACTTATTGATGTTACAAACAGATTTACAATATATATATAAATATCTATACATCAAAATATAAAATCACAATAATCTCATATTATTTTTTTTATTAAGAACATTTATGAGGAATTTTAAAATGTTTTGAACAATTGTGTGAGTCAAGAATAATCCCAACATCTAATAATATATAATGTAATCAAAATTTTTATTTTAAAAATAAATTTGAAACCTTTTTTAGTTTCTTCTCATAGATAAATCTTAATTCAAAAAGTTAAATAGGGCTTTTTAAACAAATTTTATCACAAAAACATGTGAAAAGAGCCTACTAAATTTACCCTAGATTTTGTGAGAAAGAAAAAATAATTTTGTAAAAGAAGGGCAGATTAGATCTGAATCCCAGATGAAAATTGTTGATTGTTTTACTAAAACATAGAATGTTATAAACATAATCATCAATAAATGTTCTTTTGAAAAACAGTTCACATAAATTTAATATGGAATACAAATTGACTAATTAATATAATATTTATTAAATTTCACTTTCCCCAAGCATGAAATACACCTACACAATGACTACATTATTAGTAGTCACATGTAGATTTTTTACTTTCATGCGTTTCAAGAAAACATAATTCTTGTTACAAGAGGATTTGTACCATTCGCGCACATGTGAATTACACATCAATTTAAATTAAATTCAAGATTGAAAACTTTTGCACCTGCCTACTGAATATATTTATACATTCTTAAGTTCTACAGACATATAAAAGACTTCTTAGATGTAATAAATTCAAATATGTATGCATTTTAAAAGCATTTGAATGATTTAAATTGGTGTATAGAATTGCATAACATTAAGAAAAATTAATATTCTTAATAGCAAAGATGTGAAAGGTTACATTCTATCCAGCTATATTCCAAACAATTCTTATTGGAACCTCTATTCTTTCATTATTTTCTGGAAAATCCAATAAATATTTATAAGAATAAAATACTAAATTTTTAAATATACCTGTAATTGGTCTGAATTTTTTTAAGAGCATTCTCTCTCAACAGGCATTTAAAAAAAAAATTTTTTTTTAATTAGAATTAGAGGAAAATTAGAATCTTTTTCCATATATCAAAGTTTTTGAAATAATATTTAGTTTTTTAAGTGTTAAAATCAATGATTTTTTTTTTATCAGATGTTGTATATTAAACAAAAAACGGGAATATTAAAAATGTCCCTTAATAATAAAAAAAAAAGTATCAATATATTATTCCTTAAGACAAATTTTTTCTAAAGAAAAAAAACCCCATATATATATATATAATGAGATTTTTTAAAATGAGGATTTATCCCCAAATCAAGAGAAAAAAGCAAATACAAGTTTTTCTCTAAAATAACAGGCTTAACTGCTATGTTAAACAAATATTTCATCTACACCAAAAAATTTACTTTTACAAAAACGTTTTTAAAAAATTTTAACAAATTAACAAAGGATTGTTTAAGATCTTTAGTAGCAAACAAAACTTAATAAAGTTAACTCCATGAAAATATCAAGTGCAATTGCACATTTTGTTATAAAATATAATTGAAAAAAAAACAATCAAGTAATGTCAAGATACAAAGATAAATAATCTCATAACAAATAATGTATCTACACGCAATATATCTACAACAATAGTCAAAAAACAATTAACATTACATAGAGAAGAAAATTTATTTGTATTAACATATCACAGATACATTATCAGACTTCAATTTAAAATTAAAAGATATTTTAAAAGCATACTTACATTAAATACTAAAATCATATCACTGTTCTATATCATTAAAGCATATGACACTGGTTTAGTAGAGAATTCAATCAAATACACATCTTATGACAAATATTCAACAAAAATTTATATTCAATTTTTAAAAAAATTGTGGCAACAACTACAAACTACTTAAATAAATATTAGGTGGCATGACAAATTATGTTGAATGTTTTTAGTACTGAAATACATAAAAACATTGGATAAGATGTTTCTAAACAATTTAGTATACATATTTGCCTTAGCATACCTTTTTAAAAAAAGAATTATAAAAGAGAGCATCTAAAGTCAAATTACAATATTCCACAATAAACAATTTCTGTTCTACAATACGACACTTCGAATAATCACATACAGCGAGTTGCACACATTTATAAAATGCAGCAACTCGATTGTCTTTTGCATTTTTCACTAGATTCTACCTTTGAGAAGGAAAATTGATAATATATTTGCATAATGCACAAATCAATACAATTTTCAACAAAAACTTATTCCCACTTTCCATTAATCACACAAATTATAAAATAAACTTTTTTCCCTTCCTTTTTACTGACCTAAATGAATTTTTCAATATATATATATGTTACTGTGGATGTCCAAAATTGGAGAATGTCGACATTCACTGGTGAATGTCGACACACACCAAATACGTTGGTGGAAAATCGAATATTGTATTACAATCTTGTACATTCGGACTTTCATCGACATATGTCAACAATCACAGATATGCTCTGGTGGAGGTCGAAAAGAGAGGAGCCGACAAAGAGAAGACTGGCTGTTTCCCGTCAAATCCTTTGTTCCGCAGGGAGTCCGTCAGCTTTGTCAGTCCTGTGCAAAATTTGATGTTGTGAACAACATTTTTTTAAATTTTTTTCCTGATACCATAATTTATACTGAATCAGGGGCGGCTCTAGGGCCGGACAAACCGGACCCCTGCCCGGGGCGGCAAATTTTAAAGGCAGCATTTGGATCAAATTTGAAAAAAAACAAACATTTTTTGTTACAAATTTTTTTATATATTTTCTGAATATAACTGTGTGTGAATTTGGTACTTCATTAAACGTATCTAATTCCTTATTTAGTACTCTGTATGTTTAATATCAGTTTACGATTATGTTGAAACTTGAAGTTTTTGAGGCGGGAGTATATGTTAAATGATGAAATTGATATGTTTATGTATCTGTCACAAGTAACTTTCTCCCCATCCAGGTGTAAGATCACAATGGACATTCTTTGCACTCATACGATGTCAGCTATCTATAAGAGAACAGGGGTAACAAGAGTTTTTGGTAAATAGGAAGACACACGAGATATTTTATTTTAGTTTTGTGTGTAGTTACTATAAGTTAAAATAAGCGCTTGTGTGATCCTCACCATCAGTAGGCTCTATATCGAAAAAATTGGCTGGCTGAAAAGGGCTATTCCTTCTCTTACATTTTACTCAGTTTAAATAATAACAAGTAATTATTATGTCCTTAATTTCGAATTGTTTTGTATTTTCTAAGACTTAAAACTATATATATAATTAATATTATACACTGCCTGTTTGTTCAAAAGAATTATTCAAGTTTTATAGGTGTTAATACATGTGAACAATCTATCTTTTTTAATTATAATTTTTTGCTTTGGAGAGAGGGGCGGCATTTTTCATTTTTGTCTGGGGTGGCAAATCAGCTAGATACCTGCCCTGACTGAATGGATATAGCAGTGAATCGTGATCTTTTTTTTGAAAAGTTAAAAGCGGGTAAATGAGAAGACAACTATTTTTATTTTTCAAAAGAAAGGTACTCTAAAATACTTTCTGAAGTAGTTTCTGTAAAACTAAGTGCAACACACTTTGAATTACAGATGATTAAAACGTTTTGACATTTTAAAAATTAATGATTAAGAGAAGTTAATTGTACCATTAAAACCAGGAGAAACGAATGCACAGTATTATGTTACCAATGAAGAATTGTTCAGTGTGCTATATAAAACTCACATCAGAACAGGCCACGGAAGAAAAACATGTATGCTTAAAGAGTTGCAAATTAAATACAAAAATATTACATGAGAAGTTGTAATTAAATTTAAGCAAACAGTGTCAAATGAAACACAGTGCACCTAAGAAAGGTATTGTTGTGAAACCAATGATCAGTTCTGAGTTAAACTCAAGATGTCAAATTGATCTGATAGATCTGCAGTCAAACAGAGATGGTGAATATAAGTTCATAATGGTGTATCAAGATCATTCAACTAAGTTTGTCCAGCTACGACCTTTGAAAACTAAGAGAGATGAAGAAGTAGCGTATCACGTTCTTTCAATATTTTTAACATTTGGTGCTCCAGCAATATTGCAATCAGATAATGGTAGAAAATTCAGTAATCAAGACATATCCAAAATATGTGCTATGAGGAAAGATGTTAAGATAGTTTATGGAAAGCCTCGTCACAGTCAAACACAAGTCTCAGTTGAAAGGGTCAATCAGGATATACAGAATATGTTAACTGCATAGATGAATGATAACGATACAAATAAATGGTCAAATGGTTGGAAGATTTACCCTTTGTTCAATTTAACAAGAATACTACATGGTAAGAAGGAATACGCCAAAGTCCTTATGAAGCCATGTTCGGTGTTAAAGCAAAAAGAGGCATAGCATCGTCTTTTTTGCCTAGCAAGCAAATCGCAAATATCGAAACCAAAGAACAACTCGAAGAAACTGCCAATACTTTTGAAACCGAAGAACAGCTTAAAGAAACTGGTAATACTTCTGAAAAAATATTTGACCAGGGTTCATACCAAAAACAATATTCCAAAGAAAAATATTGAAGAGGACTTGCAATCTACCACGTCTTCACATCAAGTTCAGACTGAAAAACACGAATTAATTTCTAAAAAAGAGTGGCCGCGAAAGAGAATCTTCTAATTCAAACAACAAAAATGTTACAAGCCTCACAAAAAAAATTTGCTCCAGCTCAAATTGGTAATACTGTACGAATACAATTCCCTGATGTCGACCGTGGTTGTACAGATAACTGAAATGTTTTAGCAGTTGTTATTGGAATAGAAGACTCCAACTTCTATAAACTTGCAAATGAAAATGGTACCCTCAAGCAGCTTAACACACGTAATCAGTTCGTAATTTGTAAAGAAAAGTTACTTTCCATAGATGAAATTTATTTTCAAGAAATGTCGCTCAGAGAGGCAGCTGCAGCTAATTCGAGAAGCGGCAGGCAAGGCTATACATGCTGTCATTGCAAAAGGAAGTATTTCACAAATAAATGCAGTTGTAAAAGCAAGGGCGTCTTGTGCAATTCAAAGTGTCATAATAGTTTAAGTTTTTGAAATAAAAATAAGATTTGAATCACATAATTTAGTAAGTTTTTCATTACTATTATTTTATTTCCTCATTTAGAGCGTACTGTATAATTAAATAAGTTTTTAACTTCTATAACTTTCCTTTCTCATTTTGAATGTATTGTGTGTTTTAAATTCTTGGTCATTCCTCTCAGGAAGAGAGGCGAAAAATTTATAGCGACTGAATTACGGAGAAGAAAATATAAATGTCCGACATGTTCAGCATTCACCATTAGTGCATGGTGAATGTCGACATTCACAGGTGTAAGTCAGAAATAAGGATATTTAGCAAATATTTCGGACATACACCAAGCAGCAACAATATGAATGTTGACATTCACCGGTGAAAGTCGACATTCTTTAGATTTCGGTGTTCCACTCTGTAACCTATATATATATACATAAACATATATTTTATTTTTTAAGGTATGGACATTATGGTTTTCTTTATTGTTATTTGAAAAACTAATGAATATCTATTTCAGTTTGTATTGTAAATTAATATATGAATAAAATTGAAAAATAATTTCATTTTTTAAAAGATTATGGAAAGTTTAAACTTTTGTATAAAGATCTCACAATTTTAATTATTTTTTATTACAGCTGATTATTTTTGATTAGTGCTGCAATTTAAATTGAAAAAAAAATAGTAATAAACAAGTTTAACTGACTAGATATGAGAATAATCAATATAACATAACAATGAGATTAATCAATATAATGTAATTTTCCCCATAATAAAAGAAAAATTATCTAAAATCACAAAGTACTTTTAGTTAAATAACACATGCAACTAGGCAAAAAATATAATGCATTATATAAACCACAGTCAAACTTTCCCATATAGTTTGATTCACATTAAAAAATCAAGTATTCTACTAATTTCAAAATAACACTTAGATAAAATGTATGCATTACAACACATTTTGGAAATTTATGAACACCACATTATTGATAAATAACAAATACTTTCTAAAAAATGTTTCTGTAAAATTCCATCCTTATTTTATTATTTTTTAAATTAATTTTGTTTTCTTATGTTATTTTTAATAGATTATAATAATTTTAATTTTATAAGGAGGAAACTAGTGCCATAGAAATTAACTATGCACTGAAAACAATTTTTGAAGATATTTATTAATTGCATAAAAAAAAGTCAAGCTTTATTTAAGGTAATTTATTTTTAAAAAAAAGAACAAAAATAGACATTGATATATATATATTTTAATTTTATTTCATTCAATTAATATTTTTCTTAGAATTATATATGCTGTGTGATTTCATCCATGATATTTTCAATCCCATAGTAAATTTTTTTTAAAATCTCAACACAATTTACAATAATACTTAAAAGTAAAATCAACAATATACAAGTTTTAATTAAACAGCAAGACTAATTTTATCATTGTAATGCATTATTATTTGGTGAATTTTCTTCATATGTACTTTTGGAATTGTATAAATATTTTAAAAAATTACCTTAATTTCCAAGAACTGAAAAATAAACAGCAATTATTTTAAGACTTTTCCTTTCAAAAATTTGGAATTTCCCAAATTAGGATCAACTTAGATCAATGCACACTTTTTTTCACATTTGATAAAACAAAAAGTAAAAAAATAAAAAAAAAAATTAAATTAAAAACACTGACAAGAGATAAATTTGAAGGGTTATTAATATGTGGATTTAATTTAAAACCTCTCATCATGTCACAAGAAGGTTTTTGAGATGTTCCAGTTCTTGTTTCATGCAGCGCATGTATGCCGTTGTTTCCCACAGCATCTTTACGAGGATTTTTGTGTTAGTCTCATCGAGTGCCACATTCTCGGTGAGTTGAGGATTCAAGCGGAAATAAGGAATATTTAGCATGCTACAGAGAGCCTGTGTTCGAGATGTTACTCTTCCATCTGTCTGGGTAGCCTGCACACAGAAACAAGATTCAAATAGTGAGAAAAGATAATCGATATAGATACATTTTAGAAAGTACAAAGTTTCACAGTTCATTATTCTGTAATTTTACTAAATTATAAATTTCACCTCCTGTTCAAATTACATTTACCAATTCTCTGGAACAGCTGTTATAATTCCTTTTTAGATCAACCTGACCCAAGCTCACTTACCCTACATTTTCATGTTTTGGCAGATTGCATTAATTGAATTCAAATTTTAGATGTAGTGAAGCATATCAATCAAATATTTATGATTTTTAACAGTATTCATAGATTTAGAGATATAAAAACATACATTGAATTTCATTTTTTTTAAAAGAATATAATGTACAGGGCTTTTAACAGAAAATATTTCAGACATACTGTCAACAAACCTAACAGAAAAATATAGTCTATAAAAGAAAGATATATATATATCATATCATAATACAAAAATAATAAAGATTTATAATGGGTTAGGTAGATTTTTTTTCCTAATAGAAATCGGTACTTTTCTGTTAGCTGGGCGCAAGCAAAAAAAATTGCAAAATAATGTAGAATTCTGCCAAATTTCTTACAACCATAAGGGGAATGTTCGTTTGGGGACATGTGCTCTGTACTCTGCATTCATTCAAAACAAAGCACGTTTTCCTTTCTTTCATCTTAATTTTTGTTTTAAAAAATGATAAAAATTTGGGATTTAGACAGAACTGAAGAAGATGCAGTCTCTTTCCTTCAAGAGAAAGGTATACTGGCAAAGAATACAACATATGATCAGAATCATGAAATGAAATTGTCTTTTTGTGACAGAGTATGATTCATTTGAGCAAATTCTCAAGGGCATCACTGTATTCTGGAAAACCTAATAATTATAAGCATTCTTTTTGAGTAAACTGTTTTGTTTACAATTCATTAATATTTGTTTATAGTTGAACGTTTCGACTTTTATTCTTTGACTGTTTTGTCATCCGCTTTGCTTGGTGAGTTGGCTTGCATTGGGTTCACAGTTGGCAACATTTGCGCCGGGCTAAAGAAAAAACACCCTGAAATCATACGGTTTTTTAATGACCTTTTTGTTGGTCATTGATAATATTTTAAGACGTATATTAACCAAGGGTATTGGATTCAATGAATACTGTACTATGAAAAAACCAAGAAAGATGGAATAAAAGCATGGTCATGATATACTATATTGATAAATTCAATTTCTACACACAACTTCTTTTAGTAGCCCATACAACATTCAATTCATGCCAGTATATATATGTTTTGCAAGAATTTCAAGTGTTATAAGCACAATAACAATAGTGATATGTTTGGATAACTTACGTAAACTAAACGCTGGAGATATTTTTAGAATTATTTTTGCCAGTAACTCTTTAGGGGAAAAATTTGTTGAATAATATCTGGAGAGTAAACGAATTACATCATTCCTTTGGGCACAATTTACTTTACAGTTTAAAAAATTATTCTATCCATATTCTAATATTATATTTTTATCTAATATATATTTATTATTATAATTATTCTATCCATATTCTCACTAATATCTCCTTTTGGATGTAATAAAATTAGATAAGTATTATCCTGTTTCATGTGAACTTACAGGTTCGATTAAATTTAATATGGATAAGACCTACATTTATGACTCTTTGATTGCTACACAACTTTTCCACCATGCACTATCACCCAGGAACTCAGAATTATTAGCCCAGCATATTGAATATCTATTACATTGTACAAAGAAAATCCTTCCTTTCAAATGGGCTGCATTTTGACAACTAAGCCTTTGAGAGCCATTTCATTGGTGGCACCATCTAGTGGCAGCTCCCCCTTTGAAGCTGGAATTTATTGAATTCTAGCTCTTATCCCATAATAAATATTGCTGGGATTTAATTTTGCCCAGAATACCAGTCAAATTGATACATAGCATACATGCCTACAACTTTCACATCCAGAAAATCTATCAACTCCAGCCAGGATTGAACCCGCAACCTTGATCTTACAAGGCGGGCACACTACCTCTAAGACCCTGAGAAAATAAAACTTTTTATTCATACATGAAGTATGTAAAATGTATACCTGATCTACAAGAAGTTGTCCTAAGTTGGTAACCCCCAAAGCCATCCTGCAGGCGCCCCACAGGGTGTCTGGACGGAACACATCAATGGTGTTGACGGAGACGAGAGGAGGTCGGCCGGTCCCCATGGAAACAACAACTTTTATGTTACTTACTTGATCAGCCTGCCCCTGAAAGGAAAAATATTCTTATAATTTATTTCATAATTTCTTTTGAAGATTTAGCTTCTAAAGAAAATAAATTGCAATATCAAATCAAAATCTCAACTTTCAATCAATTCTTCGTTTTTAATACATATATATGCAAAGAAATGAAACTAAATTGCCAGATACTTATAACAAAGCTTTTGATCAGAAATCTTATGAGTGTTTAAAAATATTTAAATTGCATTTAAATTATTTAAGAATGAAATTTTATTAGAATTTTTCTATAAATGAAACATTTATTGTGAACAGATTGGATCAAAAAAGAAAATGAGCTCCTAAAACTTTTCAATAAATTGAACAAATATATAACATAAAAATCCTGCAATTAACTTAATATATATATGTAATCAAAAACCCTATACTAAATTGTCATGGATCTAGTAAGACAAAGCAATAAATAGAAATATAACAAAACAGTATAAGTCAATAATTATAATATATATATATCTATATACAGTTGGACCCCAGTTTAACAGATTCATCGGGACTAAAAATTTTATTCATTAATTCATAAAAAATATTAATTTTTTATACTTACTTTTTGCAAAATCTATACAATTCCATATAATTAATTCTATACAATTTTACACAAATAATATCCATAGTCATAAAATACACACTTTTTATTCAACAGGTAAAAACACTATTTGGTGGAAATTTTAAAATATCCACTAATAGACGTTTGACAATCTTTTTGACTTCTGACTTGAAAGTGTTTTTTTCCCCATCAATTTTATACAGAAAAGAAAATTTTGCGTCATTTACACAGTGCTGCATGAAATATGTTTACACAGTTTCTAAAACGCAAAGCATTAGAAAATGTAACAATTTTACTGGATGTTTCAGAAAGGAATTTCCTGTCTTATTCAAAACTCAAGTGACAGGTCTCATGACTCATCTGCATCTGTAAAGTCTAATAATGTGTTGCACCCTTTTCCTTCAAAATTTGCTGCTTTCACAAGAAAAGTCTTTATGTTCTTAGCTTTCTCTGACTTTTGGATATTTAATTTATTCATGATTCGTTTGATTTATTATTATTATATATTTCTCTTGTATAAATACTGCCAAGCTAATTTAGAAAATTAAGTTTGGAATAACTAAAATGAAAAAATTTCTTTAACATTTGAAAAAATTTACTAATATATCCAAAATCTGAATACTGATTTCAGAAAAAGAAAAAAAAAATCTTTTAATTTTGTTCTCAAAATAGACAAGTAGCCTACCCTATAAATAAATTTTATTTTAACAATTAGTAAAGTGAAATTACTCACTGTTGCAATAAGTGCCTGGTTGCACTGATGGATTTCTGTCAAGGCATCCAAAGTGGGGTTATTTGAGATGAGTCCTCCGTCAATAAAAGGCCCAGTAGGACGGAAGTAAGTGGGGGCAGCTCCCGTAGCTCTGGCAGCTTGCCAGATCAGCTGGTCTAAAGAGAAAAACATTGCTTCAGAACCTTAAATTTGATGAAGATAATTCCATAGGGGGTATCATTTTTTTACTATATTTACAATATTAAAATGCAACACTGAGGAGAAAACAAACTAATCATTATTTTTTTTACAAAATAATTCCTGAAATTTCTAATATTTATCTGTTTTGTTAAAAAATACATTGCATAACATAATTCTGAAATTTGAATTTATCATTTAACCCATTTATGCCTAGTGTTCCATTTTTGGAACAGCAATCGAGTGACAGTTTTTTGTAGCTTAGAAGTTCAAGATTGCATTTGTGGTTGGATCTGGACTTTACCCTGCTTCGTAGGGGCATAGCAATTTCGTTTAAAACATTCAATTAGTCACTCCTGCAGATAAATTTCCCTGCAAAGAGGTTGTGAAAGTTGGTTTATATTTCAACCAACGCCATAAATGGGTTAAATTAACACTATTATATTACAGATAGGAATTTTTTGTCATAAGAAACTTAATTTTTTTTAATTATTCCTCTCCCATCACTATAAAAAAAATTTAATTTAATAATGTCATCTCACTATCATTAAGTAATAAACATTTCAAGATACACCGCAAGTGCTAAATATCAAAGTTAACTGATGGTTATTAAAGTCCAGAACTATCTAAAAAATAAATTAAAATTATTTAAAAAACAAAATATTCACAAGCCATTTTTTTTTTTAAATCTGGAAATATGATCACAATTTATACATATAAATTAACAAGATTTTTTTTTATAAAATAACGATTTTGACTTCATTAATTTCTTGCCAAGTTTTATATTCTTACTTTTTGGATTTGGAAGAACTTCATTAGTGAGGGCATCTTTCTCAACATGATCAAGAAGCTCCAAAGGAGATTTGTAATTTCTAAAAATATGCAGATCTGCAGGTTTTCTGTCCCCTCTGGTAGCAGTCACCATCAATCTGATCAAACAAAAGGAAATAAAATACAAATGAATGAAGGCTAAATAATTAATGTAATGTTAGGAGGAATACAACATGCATTACAACTAACCATCACACAAAAAAAAAAAAAAAATTAAAGCATTACAGTTATAAGTTTTTAAAAGTTTAATAGACTAATGTTTAAAAAACTAAAACTAGTGCTTTAAAAACTAAAATCGAACTAAAAAGTGAAAAATAATTCTTAATATAAGAATAAAATGATTAACAACGATTAATGATTGTGGTAAAAGTGTGGGTGCTTTGTACTACATTTTTACACCAACTTTGCATTTTGGAATAGAACTAGTAAGAAATTATAACAATTGCTATCAAGCACACCCCACGCTTTTACCACAACATTAATTTTCTTGTTAATCATTTTATTCTTATATTAAGAATTATTTTTCACTTTTGAGTTCAATTAATTATAAAAGCATTTTTTTTTAGTTATTTTTTTAAACTATAATTTATTTTTCATTTTTTTATAAGCGTGTTTGTTTTTTTAACTATCATTTATCCATCAAGGAATTAATCTAAAATGCATCACTTTTTGGAATTTGGAATATCCATTGACATCCTATCAGTATGCCAATATGGCCTGGTTTGCAAAATTTAGGATCATCCAACTGAAGGAAATTTGGTAAAGCTAAGTTTGAAATATTAAATGCATAAGACGGTGTAAAGTCAATGATATTTTTCGCTAAAAAGAGCTCAATTTTTTAGTCGTTAAATCTGGAAATAGGAAATTGTTAATCCTGATGATCCTGATCAGGACAATGGAACAAGATTATTAAATTATTGTATTGTCATTGGTCCTTGACAAATATGCAACATTTGGAGAATTAATCTGACCTTTTAAAGTGGGTAAAAATAGAGTTCAAAGATTCTGTTGCATACAGGTAATAAAGCTAACAAATACAAGCTAATAAAAGAGTGTTTATAAGTTAATATAAAATGTAAAATTCAAAACACTCAGACTCTCTCATTGCTTAAAACAGAGGTTCCCAAATTTTTTTGTCTATTAGACCCCTTGCCATGTTTTTTGGTTTGGGGTAGACAGACCCCTGCTTATTTAATATTGAATTTTTGAAAATTTATGAACTTAAAAATGTCTTGCTCGACAACTGGTATAGAACTACTAACTTTTAAAGACTTAAATTTCTAACTGTAGTGAAGTATTGTGTTTAAATTTTAAGAAATGCATGTTGATTGAAAAAACTGTTACGTAAAATAACTGAGCAACAAAACAATCTTTTAATAGGACAGATGAATCCAGTGCTTCAATAACAAACTTTCAGCAGTTGGCATCAATCTTGTCAGGCTTCTAACCCTAAATTTCCTCTTTCATTCTTTTTTTTATTTTGGAGATTGACAACCACAATGAAACCTTTTCTCACTCATAAAAGCAATTAAAAACTTTCTCATAATACTTCATAACTCAGGATAAGTAACAGGTATGTCTTTTTAAAGCAAAACTACTGACATCTGCTTCTAAACTTTACTTTAAGATCTCCATTATTGCCTATCCTGATCTGTTCCTTTAGTAATTTGACATTTGTTTTTCTTCCCCACCTCCTCCAATACGACCATAAGAATTCATTGCTAACTGTGGTATTATCATAATCAAAGCATTCCCAAACCTAGTTTCAAACTCGAAATAAAAGGTATTTAAATGTTGAACATAGGTTAATTTTTCCAGCAGATTGTCTGTGGTCAATTGAGAAACTAGTAAAATTCACGATATTCAATGTTATATTCTTTTAGCTTGATTTTGGCAAGAAAAGTTGAAATGATGGTCCTTGTTTTAATAAAATTAGTTTATACTGCCACATTTTGTAACTTCCAGTAAACCTCAATAAATTTAGTAAGTACATCTGTTAAATAGGTAAATTCTGGTTTCCATTTGATTAAATTTTCCTTTAAAATTAAAATCACTTTCTTGTGCAATGAAAACCATTACCATAGATCCCCATTTACACTTCATAAACCCTCAGATTATTTTTTCGCTAATGTGGACCCCTTACAGATCAACATAGACCCCTGGGGGTCGGTACATACCACTTTGAGAACCACTGGCTTAAAAGAAAGAAGTATTATAAATAAATTATTAAACTATACAAAAAATCTCCACAGTATGTTACAGTGTTCCACAATTATATGGTATTTTTAGGAATTCAGGATTATAAGGATCCCACTTGCTCTGAAGTATCCTAATAGTTTATATTTTAAATAGTATTTTATATAAGCACATATAATTTGACTTCATTCTTTACACCAATTTAGATTAAATAGATTTTCTTTTTTTGTTGATTAAAGAGCCATAAAAAAAAATTTAAAACGAAATACAAGTTTTTTTATACAGTAATTTATTTAACAGTTTTCCTTAAATATAAATTGATTTAGATATCTAAAACAAACACAGCCATTTTTTTTAAGAATCAAAAAATTTAACTAAAAACTACTACAACACTATCAACAGATAACTGGTGTTGTCATGTTTATAAAAATAAAAATAAACATTCTACACGAAATAAGAAATTTTGTATGGAAAAATGCAATTTTTTTACCATTCGGAAAGTACAATATTATAGCAAGAGAATTTTTGTAATTACTATTGTTGAAGTTTTTCCTCAACTGCTAATGATTCCACATAACTGTCCTGGTCAGTTATGGCACAAAGGAAAATTTTAGAAATGATACAATAAACCTTGAAATGAAAATTACAAAGGTGCTACCACTGATAAGAATATAAAAATGTACATATACTCCTGCATGTAAACAGTAGTTACATGTATGGGTTGATTAGTATTACATATACAATATAAAATATGTCGAAAACATGTCAATGTTATTAAATGTTTAACTTAAATGAGTAAATGCACACATAGTATTTGGACATTTTTCTTTTCTAAAAAAAAAGATAAAATGTAATAAAACTAATACAAGTACAGTTAAATTAGAGATTCCATTTATCTCCTTACATTCAGCATAGTATTTTTTCCAACAAAACATGTTTACTGAAATTTAAAAGGCATAAGTGTTAACATTAAACTACATCTAATTGGAAAACCAGATGCCTCCTTAGTCAAGATAATTCACAACGATATTAGCTGCATGTATTTTGTAATCATATAAAGCAAATACATATTTACACATGCTTAAATGATCTTTGAAACTTCTTAAGATCTTCATACACAGAGGTACAAAATTACTAATTACATATACAAAGATTATTGAGACTTTTAAAATAGGTAATTTAAATAATTATGCTCATTTCAATAAGTTTTCAAACTTCTTCATTAGTTTAATGTTCTTACTTTGGTTTAACAATGTCTCCCATCACAGTGGATTCTCCCAGTTCATTTTTGAGGAAAGTCTCCAGCAAATCAGCATCATACGGGCGAACCCCTACAAATACCTTGTCTTTCAATCGAAAGTACAGGCATCTGCATTCTCGCATCGTCTTCCCTACAAAACACGATTTACATAAAAATAAGGAGAGTTTGAAAAGGGATAAAAAGAGAATTACACATTCAAATAATAAATTTTACATAAAAAAATATTTCTATTTTGTTTTACTAGTATAAGAACCTAGGTATTTACTTAATTATTAACACTATGCCATAGGGGAAACTTTCCCTTATTAAATTTTCCAAAATTTCCATTTTATAAATCCATTACCCGCATCCTATTATTTCATGGGTTCCTCCATGTGGAAGATTACTAGATGCTAAAAATAGAACCACTTTTACAATTTCTTGAAATAGTAATTTTTGTTCCATTTCTTTCATTAAATTGTTATGTAGATCCGAGTTCGAGGATTTTATGCAAAACAGTCACAAAGAAAATAAACAGTTCTTTAAGAGCGATGCGAATTTATTATCAAAAATCCAATCCTTTAAATACAGGGTTCAGAAGCAATATTCACAGAGTAAATCTCCGAAGGTCTTCACACCTTCAAAAGCACTCAAACATAATTGTCAGTGTTTAAAAATATATGTATGTAAAAGATTATTCACAAGTACAGCCAAGCTAATCACTAGTCAAAACAATCCTCACAATTCTCTGGTTAAAATCAGACTGACTTCTCGTTCCGGAAAGCATCTCTATTTATAGGTGCGGCAGAAACTTCCAGAAATATAACCGCTCATGTCATAAAGCATGACATTAGTGGACCTCACCACAAATTTCTAGAAGAATTTAGAGGGTTCCGAACTCGCCAATGACGCCAAAAATGATGCCAACTTGGCTCTATTGCCAAGTTCTCATTATAACTTAAGGGGCGGCATTGCTTGTGAATAGTACAATTTTAACATAAAATAAATATAATATACAGTAATATAAATGCATTAAACATCCAAATACAAATTATTTACACTATTTACACAAAATTCGTAACACTGCCCCCTTCTCAAAGACTGCATGTCCCAGGCAGTACAATCCCTGAGTATCTATTAACTAAGGGGTATCTATTTACAGACAGAAACTATTCTTATAATAATAAAATATAAAGTAACCAGTACTCAACAGCACATACAAAGAAAATAAATTCAAAATACAAAAATAAATTACAATACTATAATAAAACTAAGGAGTTTGAAAAAAGAAATAATTTATATTTTTTACAAAATAATTAATGACCATGGTCTGAACTTAAGGATCTTATTCATCTTGGCCAAGATAAGAGGCAAGCCTATTGTAATGTATTACTTTTGGTTTTAAGTGTGGCGATTTCTGTATCCGCACCACAACATCATTCAGTCTTTTTAGGACTGTGTAAATACCTTCTCAGTTGGTCTTCTGTAACTTCGGAGAGAGTCGTTTGCGACGTTTTGGATTCCATAACCACACTTTGTCGTCTTCGTGGAAGTCATGTCCAGTTGCTCTTGTGTCGTATCGGGTCTTCATCTTCTCGGAAGCCAAGCCGATTCTTTCCCTAGCCAGATGATGCATTTCCTCCATCCGTGCCTGGAGTTTCTCGACATACTCCTCAGGCGCCAAGGATGCATCTGGTGGCTAGCTGAACAGAAGATCTGCAGACAAACGAAGATCACGCCCGAAGAACATCTGAGATGGGGAATAGCCGGTGGTCTCGTGAACGGCACTCCTGTAGGCAAGCAGGAAAAAGGGCAATTTCTTGTCCCAGTCCTGTTGATTACTGGTTACCAGGAGAGAGAGGCTATTCAGGTTGGTCTGATTGAACCTCTCTACCATGCCATCAGACTGAGGATGTAAAGCTGTTGTCCAGGTTTTGCTGATGGCGAGTGTTTCACACAGTCTTGCAAACTGAAGAATTGAAGTTTCTTCCTTGATTGGAGTGCAGTTGTAGAGGGACCCCGAATCGTGAAATCCAGTGCTGAACTAGAGCCTCTGCAACAGTCGATTCCTCTTGGTTGGAAATAGAATAGGCTTCAGGCCACTTAGTGAAGTAATCCATCACCACCAGGATGTTGTTATTGCCATCTGATGATCTCGGAAGTGGGCCTAGGATGTCAAAAGCTATACGTTCGAAAGGCTCTCTCACATTATACAGCTGTAGTCTTTCTCTAGTGCGTTTTCTGGGACCTTTGTGCACAGCACAGGGATCACATGTGCGACAACACTTTTCCACATTACTCCGCACATTGTTCCAGTAGAAGAGCTCACGTACTTTTTGTATGGTCTTCATAACACCAAAATGACCTCCAGTTGGATTGCCATGGAGTTCCTTAAGGACTGTTGAAACTCTTGTCTTTGGGAGTATTAATTGCCACCTAAATGTTTTTCTGTCGTCAGACCCATTTTCGATATAAAACACCATTTCTCAGATGGAGAGAGTCCCAAAGAGCCCAGTAACACTTCCTTGTAGGATGGAAAGGGGTGATGTCTTGCCAGCTGGGCTTTTCATCAGATGACTCTTTGAATTCTATGATGGGTTTATTTCAGGATCAGCCAGTTGATCTTTTCGGACGCTCTCATCACTCCATGGGTCCAATGCCGATGTTGATGGTGTTGTAACTTGGCGGACTATTGGATCTATTACGCCAAATTTCTTTTTGATTCTTGAGCAGTATTTGCAGCTCTCAGGACAGGGTCTTCTCGAAAGGGCGTCTGCATTTCCATGCGCTGATTCTTTTTCGTGGCGAATTTCCATGTCATACTCCTGTAGTCTGTGTATCCACCTAGCTATTTGACATTCTGAATTTTTTAAATTCAGTAGCTAGGTCAATGAGGCATGATCTGTTCGCAGGAAGAACCTTCGACCGTAGAGGTAAGGATGGAAGTGCTCCACGGCTTTTACGATAACAAGCAGTCCCTTCCTGGTCACACAATTTCTTTCTGGTTTGGACAGACACTTGCTAAAATAGGCAATGACATGTTCCTGACCATCTATCTCTTGAGACAACACAGTTCCGATACTCTCATGACTTGCATCTGTATCTAGAATAAATTGTTTCCCAATTTCAGTATATGACAGGACTGGAGCAGATGTTAGTGCGTCCTTAAGCTTGTTAAAGGCGTTGTCACAATCACCCGTCCAGATGAATTTTTGTTTTGCCTCGGTCAGCTTATGGAGTGGTCTGGCGATTGTTGAGAAATTTTTCATGAATTTCCAGTAACACGTTCACAAGCCCAAGAAACTCCGAAGCTGGTGAACATCCGTCGGGCAGTTCCAGTCTTTCACAGCCGAGATCTTATCCGGGTCTGTTCATACACCTCCTGCCGAAATGATGTGTCCGAGATAGGTGACTTCATGCCAGAATAGGTGGCACTTGGATGGACTTAATATTTCAGGTTAGCTTCTTTTAGCTTTTGTAGCACACGTCTGATATTTTTAAGATGTTCTTCGAAGGAACGCCCCACAATGATAATGTCATCAAGATAAACCAGACAGGCCTCGTACGAAAGTCCTCCGAGGACTGTTTCCATAAGGCGCTCAAATGTTGCAGGTGCATTGCACAACCCTAAATTGCCACAGTCCTTATGCCATGGTGAAGGCAGTCTTCTCTTTATCGTCAGGGTGGAGTTCTACCTGCCAATACCGACTCTTGAGATCTAGGGTAGAAAACCAGGTATTGCTGGCAAGTGTGTCATTTATTCGTGGCAGAGGATAGCTGTCTTTCTTGGTGACGTCATTTAACCGACTATAGTCCACACAGAATCTAATAGAACCATCTTTCTTCTTGACCAAGATGATGGGAGATGCCCAGGGACATGACGATGGCTCTATATAACATCATTATCTTTCATGTCCTTAATGAGTTTTTGGACTTCTTCCGGTTCAGCAAACGGTAGTCATCAGGGGTGCTGCTTAGTAGAAGGATGCTGTCCAGTATCAATTCAGTGTTTCTTTAGTCTAGTTCTTCCAAAGTCATCGAATGTTCTCGAAAATAGGCCTTGGAATTCTTTAATTAGCCCTCCTGCAGCACATCTTTGTTGCACATCTAAGTCCGTGTTTTGCAGTAAATCTTTAACTAGATCCTCTGAAGAAAGGACTTAGCTATTGCACTTTTGGTCTACATTTACCTCTCCTTCCTGGATAATAATTGTCTTGTCATTGACATTAGCCATTCTCACTGTGATGACTGAATTCGAGAGGTCTACTACTGACGAGGCTATCGGTACTCCTGCTTTTAAACTGTTTGGGTCAGGATAATCAATTAGGACAAATCGGAATTTCTTATTTTCTGCTACTAAATTGGGTATTATACATGCAGTTCTTAGTGATAATGACAGTTTGGTTTTTGCTATAATTTTTCATTGGATTCAAATTGAGTTTGTAAGCCAAAAAGAGTGATGTCTTCAAATTTTGAATGCATATTGCTATTTTCAAAGTCCAATTTAAAGTTATTGTTCTTCAGAAAATCCAGTCCAAGAATACAGGGATCGGTGATATCTGCTATATATGCCGTATGGTGATAGTCTATATTTCCAAATCATAGTGATGTTAGCTTTTCCATGAACCTGAATCTTGTCACCCATCACTGTTTGCAAGGAAATGCAGGGCTGCATCCAGATAATGCTAACTTTTGAGTTTTGAGCCAAATCTTTTCTGATTATAGACACATTGGCTCCAGTATCAACAACCATACGGCACGAGATTTATTAATTTGTCCTATAACGTAAAGTCCCTTGTCTCCGCCATTTACTGCCCTAATCTGGAGATATATTAGTTTTCCTGTTTGGAAGAAGAGATGGTGTTCTCTTCCTTCCTTGCTCGAGGACAGTTTCTTCTCAGGTGTCCCGTTCCACCGCATCCCCAGCACTTGAAGTTGCACTTCTCTTGGTTCGAAATTCCAGCCTTTATGGTTTGCATTTCCACTTTCAATTTCTCCATTTCCTTCAGCAATCGAGATTCAAACGGCTCATCTGCAGTCACCCTAGCTCCTCGGATGGAATGGCAAACTTTGACTGGCTTGAGTGGCGGCCTCCAATTTTAGGGCATATAACAGTGCAGAATTAAGATATTGGACATCTGCCATTCTTACAGCCTTCTGAATTTCCCCCTCCTTCAGGCCGTCTACGAAATACTGCAAAGAGATTACTTCTTGCACAGTTGCTGGGTGGTCAGAGAAAGCCAAATTGGCAAGCCTTTTTACTTTGGAGGCATACTCTGGCAAGCTTTCTCTGGTTTTCTGGAATCTTGTTTTCATCTGCAGATGTGCGTAGTTCTTGGAGTATTTCTGGCCGAACCGAAGATCCAGAGCATTATACAGGGAGTTCAAATTCAGTCGCTCTGTGTCAGGAAGAGTCTGCAGTATTTCAGCAGCTTGTCCTCTAAGGGATGCTACTAGCTGACATGCTTTTGCTCCTTCAGTCCATCCATTGGCTTTAGAAGCTATGGAAAATTGTGTCTTGTATACTTCCCAGTTCGTTTTTCCGTCATAGGTCGACAGTTTCACTGGCACTGTAAAAGCAGTCACAGGCACTGGAGAAGCAAGCACAGGTTCTGGAAAGGCAGACACAGGCACACTCTTGCTTTTGTTCTCATTTCCACCAGCGAGAATTTTCTTCTCAAGATCTTCCATTCGCTGTGATATAAGGATAAAATTTACAGCCACTCCTTCAATTCTTTCCTCAACTTGCTCTTTAATCTTTTCTATTTCCTTTCTCACTTTCTCTTCAACTACTGTGATCTCTTCTTTCATTTTTCCAGCTATTCTGTCTTCCACACTGTTGATTTTCTCTTCCCAGAGAATTCTTCAGTTCTTCTTGACATTTCTGTACATTTTCTAGACCTTTCTGCATTTCTTGCTTAGTCTCTTCTTGGCCTTTCTCCATTCTCTTCTTAGTCTCTTCTTGGCCGCTTTTCAAGGCATTGATGCCTTCTAACAGAGCCTTCAATTGCTCATCCATCGCTCTTGTTATTCGCATAAAACCCCACTTCTGACACCAAACTGTTATGTAGATCCGAGTTCGAAGATTTTATGCAAAACAATCACAAAGAAAATAAACAGTTCTTTAAGAGTGATGCGAATTTATTATAAAAAATCCAATCCTTTAAATACAGGATTCAGCAGCAATATTCACAGAGTAAATCTCCGAAGGTCTTCATACCTTCAAAAGCACTCAAACACAATTGTCAGTGTTTAAAAATACACGTATGTTAAAGATTGTTCACAAGCACAGCCGAGCTAATCACTAGTCAAAACGATCCTCACAATTCGCTGGTTAAAATCAGACTGACTTCTCGTTCCGGCAAGCAACTCTATTTATAGGCGCAGCAGAAACTTCCAGAAATATAACCGCTCATGTCATAAAGCGTGACATTAGTGGACCTCTCCACAAATTTCAAGAATCCAGAGGGTTCCGAACTCGCCAACATGGTCGGCAATGACGCCAAAATGGTCGCCAAAAATGATGCCAACTTGGCTCTACCGCCAAGATTTCGCCAAGTTCTCATTGAATTGCCATTATAACTTAAGGGGTGGCATTGCTTGTGAATAGTACAATTTTAACGTAAAATAAATATAACAGAGTATTGTAAGTGGATGTTTAAAGCATTAAACATCCAAATACAAATTATTTACACAAAATTCATAGCAATATTAACTTGATTTGTTTTAACAATAGTCAAACACAAATTTAGTCATTTTGGAAGCAATTAATGAATAAAAGTGCCATGATTTTGAATTGCAGTTGACATCTTTCTCAATTTATTGAAGTCACCTATAAATCCTGTAGGTTGAGCATTTCCTCCTCTTTTAGAAAATAATGTACAAAAAAAACCAAAAAAAACTGAGTCTTATGGTTTTGAATAAATTAACCAGTTGTGAAGCTAGGTTTTATCTCTTAGCATTTTTTTAAAGTAGGGTGTAATGGAAACTGATCTTTCAGCATTCTTAGCAAAAACACCTTTGTTGTACATAGGTCCAGTTTTAGCACAAAGCATTCAAAACTTATTATAATCACCAAGAATTTGTTTGAAGATTGTCAAAATTCACAGACATCAACAGCAATAATGTTTGTAACAAAATATACTTTGTCATATTGACAATGGAATGAATAATGTCGTTTTCATGTTCAAGAGTACAGTATTTTAGACCTTGATTGTGTTGGGGGATCCCATTATATAGCACCCCCCCCCCAGATGGCCATCCCTGTCCCCTAATAATACTTGATTTCTTGAAAGTTAACAAATTCATTGATCTCGTCTGACTGGATCAGACACTGGGGAATCAGAAAGAAGAAAATGAAGTAGAGCATAAATCATACCAAAAAAAAACACATTTGTTGTGGTTATTTTTTTAAGGGTATCTAATTCGATTCTGGAATATCCTCATGTTTAACAAAACATTAATCCTTTTAAAAAAATACATTCCCCCATACTTCTGTGTAACGAAATATATTAAGGAAAGCTCTTATACAAGAGCTTTTTTTTTCTCTTCTTTTTAGCTAATGTATTAATCAGGCAACACACAAATCCCTTTTTTAGTTCTATGAGATACTCTTGATAAACAATACACACAAAACAAGTACTCACCCGTTGCTAGGACTAAAGCTAGAATTCCACCAGTACTTGTTCCTGCTACAAGGTCAAAGAAGTTAGAAACAGGTTTTCCCAGAATCTTCTCAAGCTCATCCAACATCTGGATGAGAACAAGCCCACGGATTCCCCCACCATCCAGTGAAAGAACCCGTATGCTCTTGGATGCATCTCCTGTCTGGGTGCTTGGATTGTGGGATGGAATATCACCCCGTACATTCACATTGAAACCAGTGGACATTAGAAGTTCTTCAAACACTGGAGAAGTAAGATCAATATCTAAGTCCTAAAATAAGTTTCTACCAATATTTCTACAAAGGGAAATGTTTATTATCTTTATATCAACTGCTTTAAGAGACTGCTGTAACTTCAGCAAGATTAAAATGCATTACATAATTTATAAAAGTTAAATAAAAAAAAAATCAAATTGTTAATATTTTTTATATTTTTAACTCAGCTCATGTAAAAAAATTTTGAGTCCTTCAGTAACTTTCAATCACTTTCGAATGAATTATTTTTTTTTGATTTCCCTTTTCAAAGAACTGAAGCCCAGTACTACAAAAATGATTTCTCAATATTTAAGGGGCAAATTCATAAATGATTAAAACACCTTGTTAATAAGATTGAAATTACAATAAAATATGAACAGTCGATAAAAGGTGTACTGTAAATTTAAAATGTTAAAGAGTTAAATATAAATTATTCTTCTGAAGTCTATCAAGAGAGTACTTCATGGATATTTTAAATCATTTCTAAGATGGAGAAATAACAATTTATTTATGGCATTAGAAAACTATAAATTCTACATCAATCAACTCCTATTAAGATGTGGTCTACGAAACTGTGAGCATTGTATAGTAAAAAGTTAAGTTTAATATAGTGAGAGAAACATTTTGCTATTAAATTAACAAAATAACTTATAAATCTAGGAATTGTCATGCTACAGCTATTTTATCAAATTTCCAAGAGGGAAAAAATTATAAACATATAGGATTTTCAGAATCAACTTATGTATTGAGAGATAGACAAATTAAAAATTCTACAAAACTGATACATACTCTGATACATAAAATAAGCAGAAAGTTTCAAATAGTTTTCAAAAATGGGGAAAAAAGAAAAAAAAAAAAAAAACAAAAACAGAACAAAATAATGATGGAGAAGTAGTGTATACTAAAAGTAATTTACAGGATGCATAGTTCCAGAAGATAAATTCTTGTTATGCCTTCAATTGTAAATTTAGTAAAAATTGTGTCTCTGTATCAATATTTCTTTTCCCATGAATTTTACAGTTTATGCAATGCTTGCCCCATTGTACATGTTTGTAAGTAGTGTAAAGAAAGTATTTTTTTTTTAAAAAATACAACTGCTAACTCATACATCAAGATTAGAATTAAATTTAAATAATAGTTGAATTACCTTCAACTGTTATTTAGGAAACAAATTTAAGGGAGAATAAACCTGCAAATTCAATAGAGTATGTTAGACAGAAGTGAATATATATACAACCCTAATCTAATCCCAACATAAAACCAGGGAGAATGTTTTTATCTCTATGGAAAAGATCTGACAAAACATATGGGAGAGAAAACAGACTTACATGTTTCTGTTGTCTTGGAAAATGCACAATTTTCTGGTGGAATGCCATTAAACTGTCCATTCACAGTACAACCATCTGTGCAGGAGTGCATTGGCACTGAACAGCGATTCGCCCCAATGATGTGAAGAGCATAAAGAATTTCACCCAAAACAAGCTTCTTGTCTGAGGAAGCAGCGATGTGACGAGGAGACTCTCCATTGTTGTTCAGCATGTTCACATTGGCACCAAAAGCAATAAAGGTTTGGACGAGGGAGAGGTCACCACTCTGAGAGGAAACAGCAAATATATCACCAAATTGGTAGAAGCAATGGAATGTATTTAAATTAACAGAGCAACAAATTACTTATGAAAAACAAGGGATAACTAAAATGGCTTTTTATAAGAAAAGTTCTTAATAATTTTTTTTTTTTTAAATAATGATGCATTTTCTCTATGTGATTACATTTCAATAAATAATAAATAATCACTTATATGTTATCTCAGCATGAATAATTCAAAAAATTTGTAAATTGTTCCTATTTGTATAATAGAAATAAATATATCCCCCAATAAAATTTTCAGTACTTATGTATTAACTCTATACCACTGGTAATCTGGTGAATTAAAAAAAAATTTTTTTTTGTTTGTGCCAGAAAATATTTAGCAATTATCCTTAGGATGGTGTGTGAAAATAAGTCATTCTAACTCATAAAATCTTTGGCACAAATGATCCTCTGCATACAATTAATTTTTGAAGATAAATTATTGACACATTATCTTAATCACTTAAAAAACATAAGAAAAAGAAGATAACTTATTTATAAGCTGTGCATTATTTTTCTTTTTATATTTATTACATAAATTTTATTATTTTGGGCATGCAAGAGAATATTTCTTCATTAATGGCTGCATATCACGGTATGCAGCAAAGATTTTTGATTTGGTACTTATTATAATAATGATAAACAGATTATTATAGCAAAATCAATTTAGAAAAGAAAAAACTCCGGATTTTTTTTCAGAAAATGTATGTGAACTTACAAATTCCAATCAACATCAATACAAATAGCATTAACATAATTTCCACAAATAGAAATTCCACCCTACTGTAATACATAATACTGTATTCTCTAATCTATTTTTAAACAAAAATTAATACTGAATATGTTTAATAATGATTCAGAAAATTAACAAAGTAAATAACTCAAAAAAAAAAAAAAAAAAACTTTAAATGCATTAAATATACAAAAATTAACTTGTCAGTATTTTTGCACTGAAATATATTTCATTTGATTACAACATTGTTATTTGCGGGTAAAAAATCCCACTTTAGAAAAATAATCCATCAATAATTTAAACTTTCACTTATCAACATTTTTTTCTATTAGATTTTAGGAAAAGCTGGAGAAGGATCCTTTAAACCCACTGGCATAGTTAGGCCTGAGTGGGTCTTGTATCTAAATTCCTCGGGGCCCTCTTTTGGTTCTTAATGTTTTACGATTTTTTGTAAACACATTTTGGGGGCCCTTAAAGGGCCCTGTGTCATTGATAAGGCTGATACGGCGGTAGTTACGTCCCTGTCTAAACCTGTGTACTATCTGTCTAAACGTCCTAGAGCTGTTACACATTAACTCTTTTCTCAAAATCTCTCACGGAACAGGGCCTTACCTTGACAGCTAAATGCAAGGGTGTGTTTCCATCTGAATTTTGAATGTCTGCATCAGCTTGGTGACTGAGGAGCATGACAGCACAAGAAAGGCGATTACGTTTCACCATCACATGAAGTGCAGTATCACCTTGGAAATTTTTGGCATTTACATTGCACCCATGCTCAATCAGAAGCTCTGTCAACTGTAACCATGGAGAATTATTACCTAATTTTTTACACAATATTCAATCAAATACAATATTGAAATTACCCATAATCAAAATGGATATTTTATACAGCCTCTTATAGAGCTACATATCATACAATTAAACCTGGCAAAACATAACATCTAATCACCTAACAAAAAACTAATGGAATGCAAGATCCAAAATAATATTTTTAATTTGGGGGGGATCTTCATCAAAATCAGTATGAATATATTCGATATATATTTACATCATATGCTATGAGTTTATAAAAATATTCACTATTTTTCTCATTATAAATGTTTTTTGCCCCCTCCTAGATTTAAAAATTATTAACGTAAAATCCGGCGTTTAACGCACACTTTTAACAAGGGAAATAAGATTGAAATTTGTGGGTGCATGCTATATGCCAGATATAAAAATGATAGCTTCAAAAATTAAAAAGAGATCTGCATAAAAAAAACTTAAGACTTCTATAAAGAGTGGAATATTGTTTATTTAAAAGAAATGTCATACATTATGAACTTAAAGGGTTATTTTTCCAAGAAATATACTATTCTTTCAAAATTCTTGGATAATAACTTGAACAAGTGGCTTTAAAACATAATGGCATTGTTAACACACATTGCAAGTCCCTTTGTAAGAAAGGGGGTGAACATTATATGGCGAATATACCTCAAAATTAAAAAATGCAGCTTGAAAGTATAGGTGCGGATTATACACCGGTGCATGTTATATGCCAGATTTTATGGTACATTGATTCATAGAACCTGTGGCGACATATTGCAAAAACAATATTTGCACCATTAATCATTACCACTGATCAAGGAACACAGTTCGAGTCTCAGCTCTTTCAAGAACTTTCAAAATTAATAGGATTTAAATGCAACAAAACTACAACATATCATCTGCAAGCAAATGGTTGTATAGAACGCTGGCACCGTACTCTTAAAGCGAGCATAATGTGTCATGAAAACGAAAGTTGGACGAGATCACTTCCCATAATATTGCTTGGATTGAGAACAATTTGGCGTGCTGATTTCGAAGCTACACCAGCAGAATTACTTCATGGTGAAAGCATTCATTTACCATGCGATTTCTTTGAAGACACCCTGTTTCAACCTCAATCTGAATTCGTCCAAACACTTAAAGGAACCATCAAAGATTTCAAGCCAGTTCCTTTTTCATATCACAGCAAGCAGAAACCTTTTATCTTCAAAGACCTCAAAGATTGTTCTCATGTGTTCGTCCGCACTGACAGTGTTCGTTGGAGCCTGCAACCACCATATCATGGACCCTATAAGGTTATCAACCGATCTGACAGTTTTTACACTTTTCATTACAGGTAAAAATGTTAATGTTTCAATAGACAGATTGAAACCATGTTTTTCCGACAATTCTTCAGAAACTGACATTGAATCCAGCATTGGAGAAGATACACCTAATAAACCTGCAAAAATGTCAGAGAAAAAGATCAGATTTGCTCCACTGCCCCTTCCTACTTCAACCAAAGCGACAAAAGGTTGACGTCAAGTTCGTTTACCAGTGCGTTATCAGTGAGATACATTTTTGTTACAGTACCTCACTTGGGGGGGGGGAGTATTGTGGCGACACATTGCAAAAACAATATTTGCACTACAGAGAAGGATAAAAACGACTCAACTTTTGATGTAACGATTATTGTGTTCTGTTTACATTTTTCCCTGCAAGTAGTCAGCCATTGATGTCCGCTCTCTATGTATGCATTACATCTGCTTACCAAAATTCCTTTAACTTAATATCATTGTAAATAAAATCATTTCCTTCAAACCATCACTTAGCTAATTATGCTTGGAAAAAAGAAAAAGCAATTACAAACAAAAACTTCTATTCTGAAGCAATAAGGGTTTCATATTTATTAACATTGCAATCAAAAATCTGATTAGGGGGCTTATGAGGAGCATTGTATAATTTCAAGTGATGAAAACCTGGGTTGGGAACAATACTCCAAACTTTCATCTGACAGGAATTAACAATTTGAGCTCAACTAATTTAATCTGCCTCATTCCCTCTACATGTCTGGCCTTTAGTATCATCGGGATCACTTGTCAGAAACAACATCAACCACAAAATTGTAATCATGACAACTTAGCTACAGGGAAAATCAAATTGATTTTATGTGTTAATTTATTTCACCCTCTGAAACTACACAAGGGCCATTAGTAATAGACCTTGTAATTCTGAGCCATGATCAAGTGACGAGGAAGACACCTGAGCTGGAACTTCTTATCTAACTTCCACACCAGCAGGATGACTTTCAGCCTTGACAGATTTAAGATGCATTGGCCCTTTTACACAGCTGGCTCTCAATTGCTACTAGGACCCAGGCAAATTGAAAGTAATATGGTAATAGCTATTTTATTTTTATTTTCCAAATTTTATCTAATATTTTGCATAAGTATATAAAAATTATTTTCTATAAATATCTAGTCTTAATTAACCATTTCCATTGTTCTTATTTAAGTGTTTTAAATGCATAAAATAAATAACTTTCCTAGCATCTTTTTTTTATTTTTTAATATTTGAAACTTTCAAAAGAGGCGGTTAAATTATTTTAATGTCATCACTAGATAATATTAAACTATTGCAGGAAAATAATGAAATCAATATTTTTTCAACATTATGAAATTGCCATTCTTTGACAAAACTACACATATTAAAACTAAACAGAATTTGAATCCAGTGATTAAGCATATACTATATATTTTAAACTGTGCAATTCAAACCCTAAAACTTTAATTTCCAAGTTTTTTTATTTGAAAAGAGTTTTTAAAAATAAGTTGTTTTTCTATGTCAGTACATACATCATACTTCCTATGAAAAATACCTCACTTCTATCTTCTTTGTGTATGAATATAAAGATTGAATATTAAAGAACAAAAAAAATATATGTATAGTATTAGATTCATTGCACCCCCTCCTTTTTAAGTACATAGATGAATGACTTAGCTATCATTTAGATTTCCAAGTAGTATTTGACACATAAGTTTTATAATTTTTTTAGCAGTAACTACAATTTTTCTTATAAAGACACTTCAAATCAGGTTAATAAATCTGTATAAATATATACAGCAAAAAGATAAGCAAAACAAACTTACCTCTGGTGTCTTCGACCAGTGCAATGGTGTCCCTCCATATTTTATATCACTGTTGAAAAATCGATTACTGTAAGTATCCAGCAGCTCTTTCATGGACCTGAAAAGCAATTATACATTTCTTTTTGTAAAAATAAAATGTATTTGCTAATTCAAAACTTTGAAAATGAGTTTGTACAAAAAAATATGCAAAAGCACATTGTGTGTGTTAACATATAAATTTTTTTAAAATCAAGTGTCAATAATTAAGAGAAAAAATGTGTTATATTATCTGGCTAACATAGTTCTTACTTTGAGAATAAATTTTGATTGTTCAACTTCTTTTATTAGAGTTTTGGGAATTAAATTTGTAAATATTAGTTTCTATTCTTAAATAATGATTTGAATTTTTAAAACGTAAAAGAAGATTAAAAGTACATTTAGATTTCTAAAATAATTAAATAAATCAAGACAAATATAATATCACCTTGAAATTAATTTGTATCTGAACACTCAATTGGTTGTTTTTAAAAGGAAAAACTAACAGTTTAGTTACCGTGAAGGTGAATCACAATTTGCAGAGGAGTTAGTTTCAGCCAAATTCAAAATACAGCCCATATTAACATCCACTCCAGCTTTTAAAAATTCCATCACACAATCAGTTCGATCAGCCATGCAAGCCAGGTGGAAAGCTGTGCAGCCCTTGTTGTTGTACATATTAATGACACCAGAGGGAGTAGGCTTTTTAGTTAAGGCCTATGATTTAAAAAAAATGAATCCAACCTTAATTAAATGATTACAGACATGTTAAATTACTCAGTGAAACCTTAGAATTTAAATGTCACAGAATTTATCAACTTTAAAACCAAATGAAAAATGTGAGCAAATTTTACTTCAGAATCTGAATGCCCCATCAAGATCTACAAGTAGGAATGAAAGAAATAACTTAATCCCTTAGGAATGCCAGATACAGAGCAGTCAAGAGAGATTATAAGTGAGGACTTCAGGCTGTCAGGTAAAAGAAATAAAAAAGAATTGCACAGTTTTGTCCATTTTATTAAAATCACACTAAGAAAAAAGTAACTGGTGAAGGACTTCATAATCCTGAACCATGGTTAGGTGACAAGAATAACACCCAAGCTCTGGCATCCCACTATCCTAGTTCCTACATCAAAAAACCCTTGACAGATTTAATACAAATTGGCTTCTTTATATGGATCTTTGGTGGTATCAGGATTTGAAACCATGATTCAAATGAGCAACACCACAACCCATTGGATATGTGGAATTACAAGATGAGATAATTTGAAAGAGCCTCTATGAAAGGGTAGTCATTCACAGGTTTTCAAAAGATATGACCAGTGTTTCAAGCCCTTTGTAAGCGATACCTAGCTAAGAGCATAAAAAGGCAAAGAATGCAAATGTCAAAACCACTGAAAGAGTGCAATCACATGATATCAAGGAAGTTAAAACAATATTATACTTCCATCACCTCTAGCTTTACATGTGCAGTCAACATGCCTTAAAATTATACACAGGTTTTTATATTTTTAATTTTACTTGTTTGCATTTTCATTCATTTGTAAATAGTTTATATGAAATCTAACAGTTATTATTAAAATCATTGAAATTCAAGTGCATGGGAACCAATATATCTTTGTATATTTTGAAGGCGGGAAAATGTTTTGGAATTCCAATCTCTATCTCCAGTACAGATTTAATTCCGATTATGAGGTGTAACTATACTTGGAAAACTAACAAGTATTCTTTTTAGATTTTTAGGTGAGTGAGTAAATATTAACATCACACAGCTCAGTGAATTCAAGGGCTTTTGGTGATGGAGCTCATAATTTTGAACCATGGTCAAATGTTGAGGACGACACCTGACCTGGCACAACCATTTCCTAACTTTCACACCACATTGTAATGATTTCAACTCAGCTCTTGGATAACTATTTCAATATGAAAATCATCAAGATAAATAAATAAATAAATAAAAATAAAAAACAAGGGTATATTCTTTTACAGTTCAATAGTAAAAGGGTCCGTAATGATTTCGAGTCTCTTTCGCACTCTCTCCCATTCCCTGATCTTCCAAGCCAGGAGACCGCTGTACTTCGCGGGCTCGTTATCGCTTTTCCTATCACTGAAGGGACGTCCAAACGGATCCCTTCAAAAATCCAGTCTTTTTTTTCGTCCGGACTCTCTAACCCTTTTTATATCATCTCTATTTCTCCTAGTCATCCACCTCTGATCCCTTTGTCAGCCTCAATCCCTCTTGTTCTTCTGCCGCCTTCCAGTCTCGGCTCCCTTGATCTCTTACCCTTCTGCCACGCCAAATCGGTCTCATTTCCTGTTCACTAGTCCAAGAAGCACCGAGGCTGAGTGCATCTTTGTACGTTCTCAGACGCGCCGTTGTCACCGAGTTGTGAAAAAATGAATACACAATGTTAAGGCACCTCTTTTTGACAGTCCGGTCAGCTGGAAAAAAGGTTCCGAAACTCGACCATCCAGTTACGAAATTCCTTCCCAGCAATTAGGGAAATGCCTGGAATTTTCGCAA
The DNA here is from genome assembly GCA_019973955.1 of Trichonephila inaurata madagascariensis. Taxonomy (NCBI): domain Eukaryota; kingdom Metazoa; phylum Arthropoda; class Arachnida; order Araneae; family Nephilidae; genus Trichonephila; species Trichonephila inaurata. The sequence goes on along the minus strand of BMAV01017780.1, from coordinate 3,158 downwards.
CGTCTGTCGGCAAGGGGTAAGGGATCTGTTAGAAAATAGGGGGAAGAGATCGGCTTCGTCACAGCTGCCTCCCCCTTCAAGTGTCCATTTCATGGGGCACTAGGAAGTTACATCCCACTACTGGCAACTCTGTGAGTGGTCCTGATTCAGTGAGACTATTCTCGGGCAGAGCAATTAACTTAAATACACACAGGTTTAACTAAAATAACTCTAAGTCAATTCTCCGCGAGGATTTTACCAGTTGTTCCTTTTTATCCTATCTCTATTTTGCATACCAAGAGGCTCAAAGATTTGATAACAAACACCTTAATCATTTTTACACATACAAAACATACATTCACGCACACAGAAAAAAGAATAATTTAAAAGAAGAAAACTAAAAAGGCATCATTCTAATCTACTTAATCCGTCGGCATTCCCATGAAGTTTTCCTGGTTAATGCCGAATTTCAAAATTAAATGGTTGTAGACTTAAAGCCCATCTTTGCAGTCTGGGATTGCTGCCCCCCATTTTGTTTAGGTATTTTAGCAGGTTGTGATTGGTTTCTATAATAAACCTCTGACCATCTAAGTAGTGTTTTAGTCTCTTTAAGCCGAATATGATCGCAGCCATCTCCCTTTCTACCATGCTATAATTTCTTTCCGCCCTTGAAAATTTTTTACTTAGGTATAGAATAGGGTATTCCTCACTGTTTACTTTCTGCGACAAAACTACTCCAACCCCTATATCACTTGCGTCCGTCTGCAAAATAAAATTCTTCGAGAAATCCGGAGCAAACAAAATAGATTTCGAGACAAGTTTAACCTTCAATTCTGCGAAGGCCTTCTCGCATCTTTCATCCCACGTAATGCTTTCTCTTTTAATTTTTCCCTTGAGGGCGTCGATCAAGGGTGACGCTATCTCGCTATAGTTCGGGATGTAATGTGAGCGTAGTATCCTACGATTCCTAAAAAAGATCTCACTTGGGTCTTAGTAGTGGGAGGACGGAAATATTTTATAGCCTTTATCTTCATATCACTAGGGGATCTACTCCCAGACCCTACGATATGACCGAGGAATAACACCTCCTCCTGCGCGAATCTGCATTTCGAAGGTTTTACTTTTAAACCGGCCGTTTTTAGTCTCCCAAGCACAAAGTCAATATGCTTAACATGGTCTTTCCAATTTTGTGAAAAGATGGCTATCATCGATGTAGGGGAGAGAAAATGACTCTAATACTTCCAAAACCTGTGCCATTAGTTTGCAGAAGTAAAAAGGAGTGCATACTAAACCGAACATCATTTTTTTCGGGATATAAGTACCGAAAGACTTGACAAAAGCCGCGTACCTTTGAGCTCTCGGTGTGAGAGAATTTGAAAATAACCTTTTTCCAAATCCATCTGTACAATAAAATTTCTCGAGAACTCAGGGATGAAAAGAATAAGTTCCGAAACCAATCTACCTATCAATTTTGCGAACGTATTCTTGCAAACTTTGTCCCGGGTAAGTTTTCTCCCGTCAATCCTCTTCTCGTAAATTAGGGTTTGAGGGTCTCAAATTCCGACGCCATCACCCATTCCGAGGGGCTAAAACCTTTGTTTTCATACGAAACGGTGCGTAACGCAAATAATGCTGAGAGGATTCGTTTTTCCACCTTTTGCGCACAAAGAGCCTTCAAGGCAAGTTTTAAAATCCCCTGAACCCTTCCCAATGAGTCACTCCGTGGGTGGCTCAACTAGTTAGATTCTAGTGTGAATTTCAAGGGCACACCTAGTTTTCGAAATTCGTCCCCTCCTTCCGATCCAGTATCCCTCTCTAGATTTTCTTCCCTTGTTTGACAACATTCGTCTAAACCTAATTTGGCTTTTTCCCGCAATACATGGAGGTCTTTGCACTTCTTTTGCTCTGAACTAAAATTGGAGTTCTTTAATTGAGCTGACTCCCCTTCATTTCTTTCGACAAACGTCGGAAACTCTATCGTTGGTTCAACGATAGAATTTCTATCGTTGAAAACTGGATCCGTGATTTCAATTGAAAAGTCGCTCCCCGATTTTAAACATACCTCCTTTTCCTTCTCGAAAGGAACTACTTTACTAGCATTTTGAGTCACAATCGTATTTATTATAAGCACGCTCTTTTCACTAGACTCATTGAATTCCACGGTGCGGTTGCTTAACAGGTAAGGTTCGCTTGAGTTGCTATCAGATTTAATTTCAGCCTTCGTGCAAAACACGCCTCTCTTGGTTTTAAATTTTACCTTTGCGAGAGGTAAACTATGGCATATGTCATCCAACGGCTTTTGACCCAAAAATATTCACTCAAATAATTGTTCTCGTCTATCCAACTACTCGCCCACAAATCTATGGTAGACCCGGTATCTCTTAAACATTGACGCTCTACGCCATTTATTTCGAATTTAACTTTATATTTTTCAAAAAAATCATCTTCCGAGTTTACTCATAAATTAGCCACTGTTTCAACATTGTTTTTTGAAAGTTTAGGGCAAGAGGGTTTTATGTGCCCAACCTCGTTGCAATAATAACAAATAATGGGTTTTTTTCTTTCGAATGGTCTCTCCCATTCCCTTTCACTATCACTAATTCTATACCCTTCGATTCCTTTCCCTTCCTCAATCTTGCACCTTTTATTTTTTTCTGTTACTATCCCCATTACTTTAGACGGTTGAAAAACGTTCGTGTATCTCATAGGGGGTCACAATTCTCCTTTTCAAAACCACAAGACGTGGTGTCCTCCACTCTTTCATTAACTACCACGTTAATTAACGGCTTACACTTGCTAACCGGTTCCCTAAATTCTGCGGTACGTTTTCCTGTCAAATAACAGACATTTGCAAGATTGTTCCTTTTGTCACCTGCATTCATATTGAACTCTTGTTCTTTCAACTTATTTCTGAGTTTAGCCCTCAGTCGTTCTAACTCCAATTCTCTCATTTGCCTACGCTCCTCAAACTCTTGGGCCCTGATTAGTCTTTCCCGTTCTTTTTCTTCTAAAACTCCTTCCATCACCGCTTTAATCGTTTCTATATTATTATTCTCATTTTGTAAAATTCTATCCTTAATTTCTACTTTTCTTAGATCACCGTTGAATTCCACCCCTAATTCCCTTGCTATCTCTAACAAGTCACCTTTTCTTAATCTTAAAAGGAAAGTCATCATGCA